>JAPMOQ010043034.1:1655153-1681864 GCA_026543055.1 Argiope trifasciata
ATATATATATATATATATATATATATATATAATACGAGGAATGGTTGTCAAGTCGAAAATCGCCCCAGAATTAATAAACTCCGGTAAACTTGGGGGTCTGGGGTTTTGGGCCACGAGGAATCGATTGGCGCCGGTTTTGAAGCGCTACGGTCCAGCAGTTCAGAGTTACAGATAGGATATTTTAAAACTTTATTAGTTCGCCATAATGGCTACTTAAATTTTCAAGCGGTAACGTGCTGCCATCTATAGCCAATAAGGCGAACTAATAAAGTTTTATGTTTATGCTGTTATAGGTCTATAATATGTTTCTTATGTATGTATATATGTTTGGTTTTTCTAAATAAATTTGTCAAAAATATTGAACTTCAACCTTTACCTTCAACCAACACACTTCAATCTTTACCTTTACTTTACCTTTGTATAGAATAGTTCCCTTTCCCAACTCTAACTTTGTTTAGAATAGTTTACAATGGTGCAATTTAACCGGTTATCTTTTCACCAATGGTTTCACAAATTTTCTTATGGCATGTATTGTTTTGATAAATCACAATTGAAAATTTAAAGCTTCGAGTTAGCTTCGATACCTGTTTTCTCCGAGCTGAGCTCGGTCACCCGCTGGTATATATATATATATATATATATATATATATATATATATATATATATACAACCATAAAATTATTAAAACAATCAAAACACATTTCCTGGTCAACAAAAATTAAAACGAAACCAACTAGGTCGAAATCAAAATTAAAACTCAATTCGGAATTAAATGCTAAAAGTTCACAAAATGAAAGGTAAATGAAATAGAACCATTTCCAAATGAAACAAATCCAAATTACTATAGTTAATAGAATTATGTAAACGAAACAGAAACGGCACTAACCTCTGAAACGAAACCAAAGCCGGAATCGAAACTAAAAATCATTACGGATTCAAACAAGTTTAAGAATTAAAAAAGTTTTTGTTTTTAAATCAGTCATTGTATTTGGTGAGCGCAAATGCAGCTAGAACTAAAATACAAAGGAATCTAAATTAATTAACCTGATTCGGTTGTGTTCCTTTTTGCTTAGCTTATTTTGTTAATATATATATATATATATATATATATATATATAGTTCAAATTTTTCAGTCTTTAATAAAATACTTTTTGTTCATTCATTCAGATTCAAATACATTTTTTAAAACTTATAGTGGAATATATTTGATGTTAATACAGCTTTTTCAAATACTTATTCATTAATTAAATTTATTTAATTTTTAATACTTTAAATATAGTTTTAACAGCTTGTAGTGAAAACTGAAGCCAACAGGCAATAGCTCAATTGATAAAATGCAAGGATTTCAGTATTTTTCACGTGACGTTGAAGAATATGAATTAAATTCTTGCGAAAATGAATAATTTTTAATACTAAATAATTTTTTAATAATTATTTCATAAAAAGCAACGTAAACAGATTTTTTTCTTAGTTTACCAAAAAAGAAATTTAATTAATGTTTAAAAAATTACTTGTTGATATTATAAACAAGGAACTCTTAGGTATTGGGTTGCCACCTCGTATGAAGTCACAAAGCTTTCCAAGTACAGGGTGCGCCAGGGAAACTTACTTATTTGAAAATACTCCCCAGCTGTGAGTTGGGTGGGTAAATGAGTGATAGGTAGGGCTACTGGTAGGGAGAAGTCCTCAAGTTTGTTTCTCCTTTTTGTCAGTTGCCATCTTTCTCTGGTCTAGAGAACAGCGGGCCTTCACAGCCGAGAGCTTCTTTTTTAACGTTCGCTCACTTCTTGTATAACGTCTCCTCTTATATAACGTGCCTTCCACGCTCGCTTTGAAATTCCTCTTTACAGACCCTTTCCTGGCCGTAACTCGATTCGATCGTGGGTTAACTCATTTCTGGATTGACTCTAAACCCAGAAATGGACATCGATGGCCCACCAGAACTCCAGAAAATGTCGAAAGAGTGAGACAGTCAGTTCTGCGTTCGGCTCGCATACAAGCAGCTGCTCTTTGAATTTTTTACACCACTCTTCGACAAATTCTCCATCAAGAACTTCAATTTCATCCCTATAAATTGGCTGTTATGCAAGAATTAACTGAACGCGATTTTATTGCCCGTCAAAATGCATGAGAAATGCTGCTTGACAACTTGCCTGAGGACTCGGTCGTTTCTTGCAGTGACGAGGCTCATTTTCAAATCCCTGGTTTATGTCGATCGACCAGGGACAATAGTTCACCTCAAGAGCAACATCCGCGACGCCATTGCCAAGATACCAATTGATATGTTGTAAAGAGTGGACACGAACTTCAAAAATCGACTTAATCAGTGTATGCGCATTTAACCGATGTCATTTTTAAAACTGTTTGAAAAAAAATTGGGATATTGTATTCTTAAATAAAAAAGAATTAAAACAATAACTGAAGTACTTTTTTTATTGACCTTTCAAATAAGGAAGTTTTCTGGCGCACCCTGTACTTTCAGATTATCCAACATTTGTGAGCAAAAGTAATTAAGGAATTAAAATTGTCTTACTTTCTGTTAAAAAATTTGCTGTTGAATTATATTTGATTAATAATTTACTTTCATTTGGAATCAGTATATTTCTATTCCTTTATTTTTACGGAAGTAAAGTACTCGAAACGTTGCCAGGAGGGAAAAAAATTAAACGGTGTTATAAATCTTCGTAATATTTTGAAATTATATTTATTTAAGTAAATTCCTAGACTCTGATTGCCCAAAAATTTAATCTTAATCTATTAGATAACCATATGCTTGTTTGATTGACGATTAGATTGCTATTAATTTATTAATAGTGCTTAAAATTATAAATACTTGATATAATATAAGGACAGCTAAGGACAGAAATTTCAAAATCTTATATGAATTTTTTTTTAAAAAATCAGAAAGTAAATGAAATTTTGAATGGAGAGTATATTTAAATTAATTTTAAATGCATTCATAATTACAAAATGTTCTGCACATAATGTGCGTCAATATAAACATATATTATTGTTTCAAATGTTTGTTAATGTTAATATATATATAACGTGCAAATGAATAAGTTTCTCTAATGGGATTCAGATTCTAACACATCATAATTATTTGAATAACTCCTCATAAACTGATATTGTAAGTCACTTCATGACTCTAAATAGCCACATTTTTACGACCCGAACCCCAAATGTGAATATACATCCAAGGATAACTTATATACACTTAGTATTATAATATTTATTGTTGGAATTTATTTCTGCATGCGAAAGATTTTCATTATGATGGGTATGGGGTACGGAGGGTACGATAATACGATATTGAATACGACACATAGAATAAAATTAGGATACATTGAGTAAGACGATAGATGGAATGATGCATTTCTAGTGAAGGAAATGGGAGAAAAAATGTGTACAGTTTAAAATACCTTTTATATGAAAATTAACCTAATAAGAATTTTTGTTTCTTTTCTCGGGTTAGAATAAGGCAGAATTAATCATTTTTATGTATTATATCTACTTTTTCAACAAGAATAATCTCGATTGTCTTATTCTAGCTAAGGATTTTTGTGAATGTTTACTAAATTGAAAAAAATTCTTTCATTTCCTTTTATGTTTTTCAAATCTGTTGTCATCTCCTCCTTAAGTAAATTATTTCCATGTTTGAAATAATGCTCACTTGCATTGATTGATATAAAATTTTGTTTTAAAGCAGTATCTAACTTATATTTGGGTATATTTTTATTCTATATAGCGCACTCCAGCCGAACTTAATTCCTTATTCTGATAATTAAATAAATTGTAAAATGTTATTAAAAATACTCTGGATAGGCTTTAATAAAAATTCTATTTATGCAGAGGAAAGTAGGTGTAAAAGTAATCAGAAATAATCTTCAGAGAAGATTTAACCCCAACTCGAAATCAGATTAACTATTTCCAGATATGTTATTGCTATGGCATGTCTATAGAAGTTAATCACTGTAATTTCCAATTTTATTAAACCACATTGTCTTAAAACTGAAAATTTACCTTCTTAATGATATCAATTTCCTTTCTATGCAATGTGTTTTATATTTTTAATAAGTCTTTTTAATGCAATACACAATTTGTAACAGTTAATTTTTATTGTTATGAAAACATCCAACAAAATATCAGTTGCCTCTTTTGCCAATATTTATTAAAATGAATGTTTAAAAATACTTTATTTGGAAGTTAATTCTGAAGCAAGATTTTTATTTCCGTTTTTTGTAGCAGATGCATTATTAAAAAATTTAAATGTTTTTTGGTTTTATCAAATAAATTTTATCATTAATATTTAACGGTCTAAAAAGTAAAAAAATTGAGTGAAAACGCTGATCACCAAAGGAAGTTAGTTTTATGTTAAAAATGAAACATTTGTAAGCTACTTTTTTACTACTACTTTATAAGCTTTTTTTATAATAAATAATTCAAATCAATAAAAAAATCAGTAAATCAATCAAATTAAGTTCCCTTTTCCCCCAACCTATATGACCACTAATTGAATTTTATGAAGCAGACATTAAGATATAATAAAAAGAATTGATCAATCAGAAAAAAATATTTAGATATATACTCGTACTTGGAGTAATATATTTTGCACCTGTTGTAGAAGCAAAAAAAAAAAAAAAAAAAAAAAAAAAAAAAAAAAAAAAAAAAAAAACATTAAAAATTTTTTGTATTAGCTAAATTATTATCCTTATGACACTGAATTAATATTTTCTTTAGAAATTCATTTTTTCGTATTTTTAACGTTAGAAATTTTTTTACCGAATCACAAACTCAAAAAGCCCACTGTAAATTGCACATAATATTATAATTTCTTTCATGTCAAAACAACCCATAATTCAATCTTATTATTATATTTTACATTCTTTTCAAATGATTAATCTCTTTAAAATCTAAAAATGGTCGCGGTGGCTTGGTGATAAGGTCTTGACTTCGGAACCGAAGGGTTTCAGGTTCGAGACACGATTCCACCGAAGATCCGTCTTGTAAACGGGTCTGGTGTACGTTAAACGTCCTCCCGCCGGTGTCGAGAGGGGGATGCCAGATTAGGTTTCGTACACGTACAAAATGACCCAAATAGCTCCCCTGTTGCTTTCAACGGGACGTGAATATGACAAAACGAAACGAAACAGAAAATCTATGTAGTCTATCTAGTCTGTAATGACTTGTGATTTCTGAATTTGTTCACTGCTTTAAAATTTTACATGATTGTTACATTACAAATGACAAACAAATTTGAAATATATTTAAAATTATCGTTTTTACGAAAACTAACTGAATTTCTCAGCATTTGTAAAATAATATTATGAATATTTGTTTCGTGTTTTAACGCGATTTTTAAACATTTAATAAATAGCTGTGTTTTTCCGAGTTACTGAAAGTATGCGAGTAAAAAATTCTAGAAACATTTGATATTTTTAAAAGCCCAGAGTATGACGTGTTTGTAAATTCAAATGCTGTGAATTATTAAAAATATATATAATTATCGAATGAATTTTGTCGATTAATTTAGGAAATTAGGCAATATGGTTGTTATCGAATGCTCCATTTTATTATTTTACATGATACCACTAGAACTCAACAGGGATATATTGTGCAGGACTTCTTATTATGGGTTCCGACTCAAAGCGCACCCTAGTGAATTTATCCTTTATGGTACAAAAAATATATTTCTGGTAAAGTATTAGCTACAAAATTTAATTTAAAATTGTTAAAAATCATGCAAAAAAAAAAAAAACGATACCAGAAATTTTCTTGCTAAAAGTAAATGGCTGGCTATAAACTAAATCTTCTCCCATAACTTAGATTGCGATTGCATTGTGAAATCTCTTCACTGGGATGGCTAAAAATATTTAAAAATTTAACTAACGCAACTAATAAACTTCAGAACTGTTAGTTAATTATATGTCAAGAATTAAAATAAAAGAAATTTTCTGTTTTTAAATCAGGCGTTCTGTATAATACATAGGTGACAGGACCAACTATAAAATATTTCTTGGAAAACTTTTCTGGATTCTAGTCTGCTCATCTCATGTAAAATTCCAATTTAATTCCAAGAAATGTTGTTACATTTTACTTAAAATGCAGTTATCTACCGTCCTAATTAAATTCGAAACTTTCCATTTGGTACGTAAAAATGAAAAATGCAATTGTGCTCAAAACATAGTTTCCCATGCTAAGAAACCACATTTCCCATCTCTACTTCCTTTCTAAACGGAAAATCATTATACGCGGGAAAGTGCATGCGCATGCGTACGCAAATACTCTTACATGATTAAAATTGGAAATGACTTCTGCTAGTCAGTTTCATAGAGAGTCATAAACCATTCTTGAGTTATAATTTAATCTTTAATATGCTCAAACTTATGCGCAACATGGAATAAATAAATAGTAATTCGTGCAAAGACTAAATGAAATTCGTATTAATGACAGCACTGGCCGACCTCGAAAGAAACTTGGATTCTTTATCATTCAACCCTTTTCGAAGTACCTAACGCAAGAAGATGCATTTTCCCGTATATTTTGTTTTCTCAGAAGGCGATGCAAAATGCTCTCATGAATTTTGCATGATGGCGAGTGTGTGTGTGTTCTTTTGAAATCTTAAGTCGCTATCTTCTCATAGTCCGTAATACATTTGGTAGAGGCAGGCTTGGAAAAAGGGACTCGCATTCATTTTGAGCTAAGTGAAATTACAGATGGCTCCACTTTTACCATTGTGTTGCGGGGGGCTATGGTAATTAGCTACCTTTGTTCCGTGGAGAGTAAAGGTGCGGTCGTGGTTGAAAGAGGTGTTGCTTGGATTCAAAGTCTCCTTTGGAGGAGTGACTTGTTAATGCTGATAGGAGTATGAATTACTGATTTTAAATGTGATTTTCTAATTTTGAATAAAGATTGTTTCATTATTAATTGTAATATCACTAGTTGATAAGAGACCAACATCTGTTCATTAGGGATGATGAATGAAAATGTCGAATAAAAATATTCGATATGATTTACTAGCTATTTGAGAGGGAAAAGTAATATTGCTTTTTTATGTGCCTGAAACCATTTAATGAATTAATTGCGGTGACAAAAATGTGTACGGGGATAAACTCAAATGTAAGTTTATCTTCTACTAAAATATTTATAAAAGGTATTTTTCAATAAAATAATATTTAAAGTTTTAAGAGGAAAAAAGTTTAAGTTAAGGAACCTAATGTATTTTATCAAAATGATATTGTAATTAGAATTAAAAATATTTAAAATGTTCCAAGAAATTAAATGAGATTGATAATAAGGATTTCGTTTAAGAATGGAGATGGGATCCATATTTCCTGTTTTGATTTTTTTTAGCTCAGAAACATATAAAATCCCTATGAAAATTCAGTGTGTATGCATAAAAATATTTTTTTTAAATTAGCGTTTAATTGGAATTGCAAAATCTTATGTACTTTTGCCCCAAATAAATTTATACTGGGTAATTAGAGAAAAAATAATAGAATTTTTTTTTAAATTAAATCGCCTGGAATAATTTGAAATTTTTTAAAATAATGTATTTTTTTAATTAAAAAAAAATAACATTTCAAAAGCGTTTTTGACATAATTATTTCAGTACATATGCATTAAAAATTTCACAGATCGAGCCCCTTCAAAGTGGATAACTACTTAGAAACATATGTATTCATCTGTAAAATTTAAAAAAGTTATTACTGAATGCATATATTTGCTTGAATTAAAATTAGATTTCTTGAATTATTGAAGAGTTAAAGAAAATTTAGAATGTTAGAAAAATAGAATTTTAATTCAGTGATTCCGCCATGATTTCAAAGTTTTAAACTTTATAACAGCCACCCTGATTTCTACTTTTGATCAAAATTATATGTTGAAGCATCTTTATACAGCTGTATTTTTCTCTTTAAAAATGTTTTTGAAATTATTCAAAATTTGTCATGATTGTTTTACTCATAAAGGAGTTAAATTCTTTTTTCTGTGATGAATTCTTAAAAATAATTTCATTTTGTATGAATGCTTGTATATGAATGTTAATTTCAGATTACAAATCACAATAGTTATAATAACAAAAAATACTGCAAATAACAAAAAAGTAGTTATCATTAGAATGCAACGCACACATGCCTACATAAATATATTACGTATATATTGCGTGAAGCAAAAACATACTTTTTAAATCATGGCATTTCCTTTCTGGGTCTCTTTAAATTTTGAAATTATGGAAACTTAGAGAAAACAAAACTGACACTACATTATGTACAAAACATGACTAATATTGCCAAAATATCTAAAATATTTTATGAAATATCGTTTTTAATAAGTAGTTTATAAAAATATTTTCGAAATTAATGGAATCCAAAAATCTTTAAATTAAAGAGAATATTTTTATTATATTATAAATTCTGTTTTTATTTCAAATTCTAACCAAAGAAAAATATTTATGGACTTTATTTATGAATACTTTCTCATTTTTATACTTTATTTTAGTTGTTAAATGAAATATAAAGGAATTAGTATTAACATTACTTACTTTATTTTTCATACAGAGTACAGTTCAAAACAAATTGTGAGTTTGTTGTCCTATGCAAAATTATCCATTTTATTTTTGAATATTTAAATTCGTCTCATTATTTAAAAATAACATTTATTTGTAATGATTTAGATTCTTTTCTACTTTTCAAAAACCTAATTTAACAAAGATAAAGTAATTCCATATTTTATTTACTTGATTTTTAATGCGATGTTGCGTTGATTTGGAGGATGAATTGATTATTAGGTCTTTTTCAATGCAGAATATGGCAAGAGTACTGGCGCATATATTGTATTTTATTCCAATATTTAGAAAAAGATTTATTGACGGTGATTGATTGAAAAGAAGTGTTTCAAAAGAATCGGTTAACTGATATGATATTCGATTGAATGTTAATAAGGAAGGTTTAAAAGTAATTAATATTGTAAAAAATAACATAGTATCTGCATAAATAATATTTATTCGCCTCTTTTAAGTGTTGATATTTCATTTGAACTTCAAAATTACTTCAAGTCGGATTTTAGATAAAATATTTCAATAATTGATCCATTGTTCCATTCTAAATTCCAGAATAAAATGCCCTTAAACACGAATGCTTTAGCAATAAATAAATATTTGTTAGAAGAATTATTTGAAAAAAAATAGATACAAAAATTTTAAATAATAATAAAGAAGTGAAAAGAAGTCGGAAAAAATTAGAATGTTTTGCTTTCCAAAAGAAAAAAAAAAAAAAAAAAAAAAAACGTCTTTGTGTGTGCTTGGTGAACTCAAAAAAAATACATTGAGTGCATTCTACCCGGAATATTTAAAGATAAAATGAGAAGAGATGAAATGGTTCTTACGTATTCTAGTAATGGTATCAGTTTGATAAAAAAAAAATTACTTTCGAAAAACAAGAAAAAAACTATGACTTTTCTGAAAAAGCGATACTGGACTCGAAGAATTAAAGTCGCATGCAAAAAGAAAAAAAAAATCAGTCATTCAAAGACCTTACATTTACAAGAGATTTGTCATTCCTTTTCCTCCCAAAAGCAATGACAACTAGCATTTTGCTTTTAAGAGGTATAGAAGAAACTCGACCGGCAAAGCATTGAAAAGTGGGTCTTTCAAACGACATCTTTCATCGAGAGACTGATGCATGATTATTTCCCAACCACAGCAATAAAAGTCGGTAAAAGAAATCATAAGCAAATGCAAACAACTTCCTTTTTTTTTCAGGCTAAACCGACCTCACATTCATGAATGAACAACAGTTGACGAAAAAGCGAGGTACGTGGGGATTCGTTCCTTTGGGGAGTTGCTTTAGACAGAGAGGGGTCCAAATATACCTTAATGCTGTTTTTCCTGCCATTCGCAAAGCTCACTGAACCGTTACTCATCATGTAATGCGGGGAGGGGAAGCAGGGGGACTCATCATGTCTAGTCATTAAATTATATCTTCCCATCCTGAAACCAGTGAGCCATCTTGGTTCAAATTGAGCTGTACTGAAAGCATTTTAGCCATTTATGGTGGGCTCCCTTATGGCTGGAAAAACTAGATACAATATCTATTCAAAGAACGCTGAACATGATCGCCAAGAGAATTTTCATTCATAGTCGGGAAGGTAATCTTCAGACTGTCAAGGAATTTTTTTTGTAATAATAATTCTGTTATTCTTAAAAGAACATTCATTTTTCGAACTGAATAAATTTACGATTTTAAAGATAGATGTATTAAATAACTTTACACGGTAAATGTTATTCGAAAACAATTTAAATACATTATTGCAATCCGTCGAATTTTAAACTTCGCTTCTGTTATTTGAAATATTACTGACTTACTTTATTCTATGTTTTCCATAATTTTATAGATCATGGCATTCATTATCAAATCCTCTGTGAAGATAAATTTCAGTGAGCATGTATAAATTACACGTGAGTCAGATGTACAAATTAATATGAAATATTTTCACCAAATTTCTTGGCTTTTCATTGAACAGAAGTATTTAAAGCCGTCTAGCCTTTTTATTTTATTCATGTGTAATTTATTTTTAAATAAATATAAGACTTTATTAAAAAGAGCAGCTTACTCATTGAATGTGCAATAGATATGATATAGAGCAAAAGACTAAGATACATAACAATAAAAAAGGTTTTAGTGGGCAATTCACTTTTTTTCTTATAAATATTCAAAATATTTTGATTGTCTTATATTTGCTATCATTTAATATTTTTCTGATTAGTAGAAAATGATGCTAATATTTAGTATTAAATTTTATTCAATTAAAAATCTGTTTTTAGAAAACAAATGCGCGGCACTATAATTTAATGAGCGACACATGTCACGAATAATCCATGCTTATGAAATTAAAAAATAATAATCGTTTTCATTAAAATGATTAAATTTTGCTTAAACAGAATTATCAGATATTATTGTAAACGATAAAAAGGAAAATATTTCAGTAAAATTGAGATCTTTCTTAAAAAATAAATCAAGATTGAGATACATTTATTGTTGAAGAGATGAAGGACAGCTTAATTCCATATTAATTGACGGAATTTAGCAAGAGAAGAATAAGAAGTCTTTTAAATAAACAACTTTATTTTAATTTATTGGGTCGTTCGGAAAGTCATTTCGTATTTTTGTGTCAAAATGAAAAGAAATTTTCATTTAATGAATAAATTATTTATTAAATTATAAAATTGCCATTCTGGTCTAATACCTTTTGGTAGTAACATGATTACACGGTCATAAAAGTTTTGGTCTTTGCTGTAAAAAAAACTGATCGAGGTGGTTTTTGGCCTCCTCATTTGAAGGAAAAATTTTGCAAATCAGTTCTGGTACTGATGTACTGTTAACACATCTTCTCCACACATATTGGCTAATTTATTTCTGGCTTGAACAGCATTTTTACCTTTTATAGCAAAAAAGAAAAAAAATGACGAAAATGCTGTTTATTGCTCTCCATATTTAAAAGGGCACCATCCAAAAACTACTGCGACGAATCAGCTGCACTTTTTCACACTCAAGCCTTGCTATATCAGCTCTTAAAACATAAAATGATTTTGCGGTTTAAGTATGAAATTGGGTGCGAAAAATGCAATTAAATCCTTTGTCAGGAAAAAACGAAATTACTTTCCGAACAACCTAATAATTTAACTGCATTCGAGTCAAATCCTTAATATCAAGCAAGAAAATAATAAACATATCAGAAGAATGTGAAAAATATACTAGAGATCAGAATATTCTTGATGTAATTACTTTTTAATAAGAATGATTAATGTTATTATCTGTGTGTTTCAATGATAAGATTGAAAATCCAATTACAGGATGGAGAAAATGAAACTTATGTCAAAACACAAAATTTACTCTCATATAACATTTTTGTCAAGATAACCCGAGCTATACAAGTGAAGTAAGAAGTTTTATTGGCAATAAAAGCTTAGGGAATTGAAAATAAACCAATTATTACGGCAAAATAATATATTTCTTGAAAAGTATTTGATTATGATGGTTTTAGGGGAAACTTCAGAGCTTTATTCAAATTATTAAAATGAGGACCTTCAAAATTTTGAATTTTTGAAAATGAAGATTTATGGAATTCACTGATATATTTCAAGGACACAGGATTGAAGAACAATGAATATATTTGAAAGCAGGAAAAGTTTGAAAGAAAAGTATTTTAGATTAAGTTTGTTTTAAAATGTTAATACATTTTTTCATAACATACATCTTTTTTTAAGATTTTTTGCGGAATTTATAAAATTGGGTTCAAAATAATTTCCCATTTAACATGAAAGACTTCAAGCAAAGTTCTTGCATAATGTCAAGCTTTATGGAATGTGAAAAGATGCAAGCATATTTGCCCCTGAAAAGCCATTGAAAATAGAAACAAAGGCTTAGTAAAATTGGTGTAATTAAATTGAAGATAATAATATAACCAAAAATGAATATTTTTAATAACCACTAATAATTATTAAATCGTTATTAAGCTTAATCATCAAATTTTTTAAATAGCAATCTAAACATATACGAATATCTTTCAAACTGTCCTTGATGAATTGTAAAACTCATCTCAATATCTACTAATAAGAAAGACTCCTATTTAAGAATTAAATTAAGAAAAAAAATAAGAACTCTAGCTATCCTCAATATCTTGAAACGTAAATATAATTTATTACGAAGAATTAAATGCAAAGATTTTTTTAATTTCAGATTTTAACCCCAGTCTAACAGTTATTATGCACACAAAGTCTACATAATGCTGATACGTCACTTCTGTTAGTTCAGATTTAGTTTAAGTTACTTAATACAGCTCTATATATATTTGAAAATATTCATTTTACAACTGTTTTTCTTTTAAACAACAAAGAGTTTGAAAATTTGCAGTTTGAGTCTTTTATTTTTATAAATTAAATTTTGTGTTACTGTTGTAAACTCAGAAATTTAAATTCCGAAAAAAGAGACATGATGTATTTTTCCGACATCCCACAATACTTTATGTTGCATATCTTATTTTCATGAAGTAAAATCGAAAACATTTGTATAAAAACTAATAATCTTAGCTTATTAAAGCGAATCATTCAGTTTTGTCAACTTTCAGGAAATAAATGTAAAGAGTACATCTATCGGATTTGCCTGCCGAATAAATACACTAACAAGACAATTATTCTCATTTTTTAAGAACTCTGATAAAAGAAATAAAACAAAACAACTACGGATATTCGGTTATCAAGAATCACTTTTACAAAATGTCTTATTGTCAAAAAACAAAACATTTATTGCTTATTGCGAACTTATTAAAAGAAATCATCCCTGCTCATCCAGTCTCAGTAGAAGAAAAAAAAACAAGTAGAAGACTTTTATCAGAAAGAATACACAAACGAAACGATTATTCTTATTTTGTTTGCAAAAAGCATTCTGAACATATTGTCATCATGCAGGGCAGGAGGCAGAAACTGAAATTTTATTCAAAGCGCGTACATCCCCCCTCCCCTACTTAGATGGACGAAAAAGGAAAGTGTTAACAAAGATAAAGGAAAGAAAAACTCCCATTTATCCAACGGAAAATGTACTGTAAAACACCACTTTACCACAGATGAGCTGTTTCCGCATTGTTACAGCAGCTGACCCGTCGGTCATATAGCGACGAGTGCACCAACTGTAACAATGTATGCCTAGTCTGGGAGAGCTCGTTAGAGTCCACCTTGCCTAGGAAAAGTTTTTTTCCCTTTCCTACTGCCTGGGGCTTTCACTTTCTTATGGTGCCGGTAGTTGTTCTTTAGCTCTATTATTTCTTTCTCTGCCTGCGTCAAATTGACTGTATTCGGTATGGCAAGACCGGCCGATATATCTATATGAAACATTCGCCAAGGTGTAATGGAATGAGTATGGATGTGTGGTTGAAAACCATAACTGTATTTGAAAGGCTCTACCGAGAAGTTACGTTTATTTTATTCTTCATTATTTTGCCACTTCTCTCCAAACTACTATTTCCGAAATAATTCCCAAAGAGAAAAACAAAGGTCGTTATTTGTAATCTAAACGAAAAATTTCTTTTTTTATATTTTTTTTCAAATAAAAATTAAGGTGAGTGAATTTTAGATCTTCCAGAACGTGGAATATTTTACTGCATTTACTTCAAATTATATTATATGTGATAGATTTGATATATATTCTGAGAGTAAGAATAAACAAAAACGCTATTTGAATGCTAACATGGTTTATAAATTCTCTCTTCATTGAGACATAAGCTGAGTAGAGTATTCTCATGTTATATTAAGGATTAATCTTTGCACAAAAAAGTAATCTGCAGATATCTGTGTTGTGCGTGCGTGCGTACGCGAGTGCGTGTGTGTATAAAATTATAATCACAACTTTATTAATTTGAGTTTTCGTTGATACAATATACTTTAAATTATTGCTTGATTCAAGTTTGCTGTACAGGAAAAAAGTTAGTTCTTGTTGTTGTTCATTACGAGAAAAGCATTCTTTATCAAGAATCTAGAGCCTGTTTTAAAGATCAAAGAAATTTATGCATTTATCTTACTTAATTGTAGTATATAATTAAGTAATTATATATTACACAATAATTATATATTACTTCATTATATTACACAGAAAAAGTTTTGATACTTTCAATTAAAGAGAATGTTCGTTTTTAATCTTTTAGTTTCAAAATAAAGAAAGTAGTTCTAAATTGAAAGAAAGCACTTAAGATAAATTTGAAACATTTTCAGACGACACAATTATAAATAAAATTATTTTAAGTAATTTTAGATTGACGGAAGCATTAATTGATATCATTTTAAAGCACTCAAAGAATTATAAATAAAAATCGAATTAAAAATGTTCACTAACTAGCGATTTCGAAGGTTAGAGATCTCTTCTATATCAATAGCCATTTTCTTAAGAAATTAAATTTTCAGTATGGAAATTTAATTTCACATCGAAAATTCAGTATTGTGTTTCAGTATTATATTTACTATTGTCTGTATATGTCTGCTAATACTTAAATAAATAATAAAAAATATATATGTGTTTTACTTATTTATACTTTTGTAAAAAAATTATTTTAAAATGCAAATTTTAATACTGCATTTGCAAATAAAATATAACTTATTTGTGTTGCAAAAGAGTGTCATATACAGCATTTTTTTCGTTTATTATGACTTAAAACAACTCTAAAGGCTTTAAAATTCTTAAATATTACGTAGTCTTTAAGTATTACCTTGATATTTCATATTAAATAATCATATTATGTCAGTATGATTAAAGTGATATTAAAACACTATCTTAATTAGAGAATGTAATACTCTTTGAAACATTAGGCACTAATGTATTACATAATATATTCTAGACAGTGCATTAATAGAAAGCATCATTAAAGAAATTTATTCATTATAATACGCTGATATGAAATATATTTTGTATAAGTGAAAATGATATTTAATAAAAGGGTAATAATACTGTTACGTATTTATAATAGATTTAGTTTCTTTATCTAGTAATGGATACCACAAAAGTATTCTACCTTTTCTTTGTTTCATTCATTTATTTCAAAAATCCCGTTGTTTAATTTCTCTTTCATTACCTATCAATCATTAGTGATTTATAATATCTGTGAACACTTTTCATTTTCAGCCACAAAACAATACAATATAAACATTTAAGTAAACATTAAATGTGTTCCTTAGCTCTTCAGTTTCACCTAAAACGTAAAGGACAAGAAATCCATGTAAAATAAGGCGAGAAAAAATATCCCTGGAAAATAATTGGGATCTTTCCTAGAAGATGCGTGATTCTTTACTTTCTTCACGATATCGGCTTTTGGACATACATTATCTGCCGTCACTTATACGTAAAAGTAAGAGCTATTTAATTTATTACTATTCCCCACACTGAACAGATAATCATTCTTTATTAAGTTCCCTAAATAAGAAGATATGGGTTACAAATAAATAGCCTCGACAATGCTTTGGCTAAATTTATAAATTTTGGTGGATTCTTTTCTATTGAAGAAACATTTTGTTATTTTAAGTAAATGTGTCGCCGCGCGAGTACTCTATTTACTGCCTTTGTCACGTCGTTATTTTTTCTGTACATTTCAGTGAAGGGATTTTTTTTCCTTCTGTTAAAGAACAGCGAGATTTGATTTCTTTCAGATTTTATAAGAGAGAGTTCAGAACACATCTTACTATATATTTTAAGTTAAACATTCCGTGTATCTTTTCTTTCGAAGTTTTAAACGTTTATTTATCCGATTTTATAAATAAAATCCTTTTATGAAAGTTAGAGAATATGAAAAATGAACTTTTAAAATTTTTTCAATTTATTATATTTAAATATAAAGGATATTATATATTATTAGATGAATGGATTGAATTTATTTATGGTTTTTAATGGCTCGAGAGTAAGATAGGAGTGAGTTGAAGATACTTATAATCGAGTTATTTATTTAAGGTTTGAAGGGAACATTAAAAACTATTAGAAAAGTTTTACCATAACTCTTGTGAAGATTGAAATTTTGTGCAGATGAACATTTAACTTTTAGTAAGATTGGTGGCTATATTTTTCCAAACAGTGTCAAGCCATTCAATACTATATAAAAACTTAAAATTCATAAGTTTGAAAAATACGATTATGGAATATTGTTAATTAATTTCCTTGCATAAAGATGTGCTGTTGCTAAAATATGAAGATTATCTTGGGGATAGATTATTTGAAATTAGAAAATAAGCAAATGCTCCAATGCTCGTTTTAAACTATGAATTTTTTTTAAAGGAAAACACTTTCCCGGCTTTCTCACCAATTTCACAAAACGTATAAATTAGTTAAATGGGTTTAGGTAAGGTAATAAAATAATAAATAAATGATCGCGAAATAAAAAGCGAGATTTACATTACCTCTGAGAGAATGCATTTCCTCGCTGTAATTTCAGCTTAATGTATGGTTAAAACAAATGCAACCGTTCTTGGAATCCTTCCGCTATTTTAGCTGCGAAAAATGCAATAAGATTATATTTCAGCCCCGTGGAATTTCTGTTATTTTCATTATTTTCTAGCTCTGCAAAAAATGAAAGAGACTTTTTGGAGTGTTCTCAATAATGCTGAAGTAAATTATTTTTTCAAAGTAAAAGGGTCGATAAAATATAATAATTCTGAAATTGATTTGATAGTTTTATTTATTCTTAAAGTGCAATATAGTTTAAAATCTAATAGTCTAACGTGTAAAGTGTTTTCACAAAACTTTAGAGCAAAGAAAAGAGAATTTTGTCTAGTTGGTCCAACGCTTTTATTTAGATTTAGATTTTTCTCATTTTTTAAAATGTTTTGAAGTATCAAAATTATTCAATCATTTCGTCAATATTCATTGGAAACAATAATAATTTATCACTATACTTATTGTTTTGAATAATATTTATATAGTTTAAAATTTAATAATATAACATTTAAAGGGTTTTTTCAAAACTTTAGAGTAAGGAAAAGAGAATTTGCCTAATTGGTCTTTTATTTAGAAATAGACTTTTATAAATTTTTCAAGTGTTTTGAAGAATCAAAATTATTCAATTATTTCACAAATATTCATTGAAACTAATAATAATTCATCTCTATACTTATTGTTTTTGATAAGTTCAGCTATTTAACTTCTTTGAATCAATAATGTTTTTGATACAATTATGTACTATATTATACAGTTTGAAATAAGCCTGCGTAACTGAACATTTAAAATAGTTCGGCACTAACCCATGAAAAACAATTCGGAAGATTACATCTATTATTATTTATTTTGCATGTGAATTTCTTAGCAATTTTAAATGTTAGAAAGTAATTATTGTTTATATTACACTGTAGTGATCAGTCATCTATGACGGTTATGTAACACATCAACTTAGTACTTCAAAAATGATCAATTTATTTCTAAAATATTAAAATACTTTTTATATTCAGAACTGTTTTCTCATATATATATCAAGTTTCTTACATTATTTATTTTATACTTTTACCATATAAAATGAAATAAAACGAATAGCTATACATCTGGAAGATTGCAGAACCGAGAATTATTGAAACTTTAATACATTTACTTAGTACACATTTGCAGGGTGCTTCTCAGCTCCTAATTAGCCGGACTTTTTTTACTTATTAATATACTTATTACATACTAGCCGCCTTTGGCGACCAGCTGGTTCGCCATGAGTAATGGGTTTTAATATTTTCAATTAAATCACATACTCATTAGCTTTAAAGTAACTTCGGGCATTGATTGGCCTGAAATGAATATTTTCTTTAAGATGATGGACTGAAAGTTCTAAAAGAACGCGTTTTCCTAATAATATTCTTTAATTTTATAAATCAGTCATTTTTAATGATTGATTTAGAAGACTTATTGATGTAGTAACTTTTATTTAAAATATTAATAAAAATATTTCGTAAAATATGGCTCACAGATCAAAGTATGAAGAAATCTAAAACTCATTATTCATAAATGCATTGTTTGACTCAAACTACATAAAATGTAATTATTTATTTCATTTAGATCAAATTAATAGTATTAAACAATATATAAGCCTATTAATAATATTTTACAAATCGGCCATTGGAAGGAAATTTGAATGCATATCCTGTATAAATTCAATCCTGTATAAATAAAGATAACTTATTCAATTAATGATTTAAATACTGCAAACCATCATAGAATCCTTTGCTTTGCATTCTTTAAAGAAAAAATCACATTTTATATTTATTTTATTTTATCCAGTCACGTGCTAAAAGTTGCATTTCTTTTGATTTATTTGCGATGATAGTTTTTTTTTTATTCGAACTTCCGGCATTCTTTTATTTTATCCAGTCACGTGCTAAAAACATGATTAAAATATTTCTTTAAAAATTCGTTAAAAATAGAAGCTTACGTTATAAACTAAAAAAACTGATACCGTTAGAAAGCTATTTTTTTTTTTATCTTTCAATTGATATAAAAATCTTGTTTGTGCAGTAATATTTTCGGAAGTTATAGTGGAAAAACGTCGAAATTTCGCTTAAATTTTAATTAATTCAAATTCTAATTAAAAATTCGAAAAAAAGGCTCCGAGGTGCACATTTTCGACCTCCAAGGTTTACATGTACCAAATTTGGTAGCTGTAGGTCCAACGGTCTGGCCTGAAGAGCGCCAACACACACACACATTGAGCTTTATTATAAGTATAGATATAATTATTAAATATTAAGTACTTTTTAAATATATAAATTCAACAGTGTTTATCATATAATTTACTTTGAATACAAGCTTGAAATTCTAATTGGAAAAATAAAAGTATTTTGATTTTTTCTCCTTCTTTTTAGAATTGTTTCTTCTGTGACTCATTTGACTTATTACCAACTAGCGGCCTTTGGCGACCAGCTGGTTCGCCATGAGTAATGCGTTCTAAAATTTTCAATTAAATCGCATATTCATTATCCTAGAAGTAATTCCGGGAATTGATTGGCCTGAAAGCAATATTTTCTTTAAGATGATGGACGAAAAGTTCTAAAAGTACACCTTTTCCTAATAGTATTCTTTAATTTTATAAATCAATCAGTTTTAACTATCGGTTATGCTTCCAAAATATTAAAAATGTTTTTATCGATGATGTTGCCAAAATATGAAATATGTTTTTTTTTTTCAAAGAAAGCGAGAAAGGGAAAAAAGTATTGAATTAATGATACAGATATTGCAAACGATTACATAAATATGCCATTAAGTCCGGATTTCAATGCATATCCTTTGTAAATTCAATCAGGTTTACTGTAAATAAAGATAATTTATGGAATTAATGATACAGATATTGCAAACGATCTTAGAATCCTTTGCTTTGCATTTATTTTTTAAAGAAAATATCACATTTTATATTTCTTTTATTTTATCCAGTCACGTGCTGAAAGTTGCATTTCTGTAGATTTATTTTGCGATGATATTTTTTTTATTTGAACTTCCGGCATTCTTTTATTTTATCCAATCACGTGATAAAAACATGGTTAAAATATTTCTTTAAAAATTCGTTAAAAATAGAAGCTTACGTTATAAATTTAAAAAACTGATACCGTTAGAAAGCTAATTTTTTTATCTTTAAATTGATGTAAAAATCATGTTTGTGCAATAATATTTTCGGAAGTTATAACGGAAAAACGTCGAAATTTCGCTTAAATTTTAATTAATTCAAATTCTAATTAAAAATTCGAAAAAAGGGCTCCGAGGTGCACATTCCGGACCTCCAAGGTATGCATGTAACAAATTTGGTAGCTGAATGTCCAACGGTCTGGCCTGTAGAGCGCCAACATACACACACACACACACGCACACACACACACACACACACACATTGAGCTTTATTATAAGTATAGATAACTTCTCAGAAACATTTGCAGACGATAGTTTTAAAGCAAGTCTATTTTTTAAATTTATTAATTTTATTAACCATAAAATTTAGCATAGAAATATCCATTAAAAAGATAATAGCATATTCTAGATATATAATTAAGATCATAGGTTATTTTATCACATAAAATACATATTATTTTTTGTACTTAGATTGCTTAAAATCTTATTAGTCATAAATACCCAAACTTAGGGGGGGGGGGTGTATTTTCAAAAACATTTTGAGCACAATATTAATTCACATGATGATATACTTTCATAAATATCTCATCCATATCATAATTTTATTATTAAAAATGATATAATTTAATTCCTTTCTAGCTTATTATTTGTATGCTGAAATGTCATTTCAAAACTAAGAAATAAAAGGAAAAATTATTAGAATTTGAATTTATTATGATACAGTTCGATCTGCATCGTAGCATTAAATAATAGTTTATTGGTTGTGACTACAGTATGAATTACAAACAATTTAGTCTTTTCAGCCTACTTTAATGATTATGAAATATACACAGAGAAAAAAATGAGGCAAAATTTTAAAAGTTTAAAAGGATTTTTCAAAACAAGTCGATATTTTAATATTTCAAAAGACAAAAATGTTCATTAAAATCTAGTAAACATCAGGTTTATATAATATGCAGCATAAAAATGTAAATGATATAATATTAAAAGAACAAAATATGATGTGTAAGCATACAATAAGTATAGACTGATGTACAAATTATATAAATTTATTTCTCTTTAATTATAAATAGTTTTCCTCAAAAAGTTTAGAATGGTTTTATGAAATTTTAAAAGAATTTACTGGAATGAAGCTTTATTTCTTAAATACAAAACTAATGCTACGAATGCTGTTTATGTCTGTTAAAATTAAATTTGTCCTTTTTAATATAATGAATTTTTTTAATTCAAATGAAGTTATAAAATGAAATATAATTTTTATTAATTTATATTTTATTATCTTCTTATCTGTCTTTGTTTAAGAAGTTTATAAAAAATGAATAAAATGAATATAATGTATGCAAAGAACAACTGAACACTGCATTTTTCATGAAGTTGTGTCTGGACAAAATGAGTTTCTATTGTTTAAAGAGTTTACTGCATAACATTTAAAATCTACTTTCTGCTTTATTAGGCCTTTTACGTTTCGTTAACAATGGAATATGAATGAAAGACATTATAGAGTCTTTTAATCAAACTTAAATAGTTGAATTTTTGTTAAAAATGAGAGGTTGAATACAATTTATTAATTTATATTTGTTACATCTTTAATGACTTTTGAAAATGAAAAAAAAAAAAATGTACTAGAAAAGATAATGAAAAAACAATTTGATAGACTTTGATTAGAGTTTATGGTTAAATAATCATTTTGGAAATGTATTAGCAATCTATTCTCAACAGAATAATAATCATAAAAGCAGTGTTTTCCAAACGAGATACTATAAGGCGAATGCTTCACGTTTTTCATTTTATTTTAAAACCCTTTACTGGTGCAATCATACCGATGAGAAAGATGGATAAATCTAAGAAATTCACTGGATGGTTAAAATTTTAAAATGCTTTTTTCTGCTTCAATTTCAAAAGGAATTTCAAAAATTGGGATCTTTTTTTCATTGTGCTATTTAAACATATCGATTTTTTTCCTTAGTAAAATTTTTTCCCTACGGAAGTTAATTCAGATATCAAAATGAGAAATTTCCGATATAGTGGTTGAATTTCACTGTCTTTATGGTAATAGAAATGGCATGGAATTGGCTATCCTCTACCAATGATAGAGGATGTCTCATACGGGAGGTATTGTATTATGGTCTGTAATGACTCTTAGGACTCAACAGCAGTTCTTGTCTATTCTGATCATTCAGAATTTTCCGGGCGAGTGTGCAGATGGGGAGAAAGACAGTTATTTTCTACCACGAAAGGAATGTTAGTTTGACTGATCGGTCAATGTAAAGTTGGACAATTCTTATTCAGCAGTCGATCACAAGAAATCCTGTCGATACTGCTACGCTCAGTGGTAGCAGGATGGTCGGCTGTATACAAGAAAAAGAAGTGTAATTGGGACGGAAGGAGTAGCCGCTTTTGGTGACTTACACTTATGAAATGTAATTCTAACTTGCTGAACAATATTTTTAGATAAATGAAAAACAGACAAAACAATAAATATAACTGTCTATAAACAGAATTTATTTTTCCTAATTGATGATAAATGTCTTCTCTGAAGAATCATCAGGATAGTACGTTTTTTACGAAACTAATTTAAAATTTAATCAGAATGGGATTTATTAACTATCGTCTCTCAATATATATAAGTGCTTTTAGCTATTCGATGATTTCCATAGCCATAATATTACATATTAAGGGAATATACGGAAGCTCTGAACATTGAAACTCTTGTAGATGCCTCTAAAATAGTTAGTATTTTTTTTTCACTAAAAACAATATATTTAAGATCGGTAGGGAATCCATAAAAGCTTCAGACATACATCTGGGTGAAATTACTCTTAACTGCGCCGTTCATAAATGTTAAAAGTAATATTTCCTGTATCTGTTACGAAATACTAAGGTGGCTATCAGCAGCTTTTAAGTTTGATAATAAAGAGCTGTAATTCCAATTTTTATGCAATATTTTCATTTCGTTTCTTCTATCAATTATGAATATTCATCAAGTACTTTTTTTCCCTCGTTTTAAAATAAATGAGTAACGCCTCTTTTTTCCTTTTTATAAATAATACTTTTAGGATTGTTCCGCTTTTAAAGATCAATAAATTTTAGGAAAGTTAATTTTCATTTTCATTCTACAATCTGACAAATTATAAATCCAAGAAGTCTAACCAAGAAAAGGCAGAGCAAAGCCTCACTTTATAATTGCGCACAACTTTAATATTACGATTTGAAGTGTTCTTTGGCAGACGATATTAAAGATTTTTGAAATCTTATAAAAATACTATTGCATTTGAGAATTGAGACAAATTCGAATTATATATTTGAAATGAAAATTGGTAATGAGGTTTAATAATGAAGGAAAATAAGCCCTCTGCATCAGCAGTATTTGTACATCTCCAGCAATTTAAATTTAAATTGAAAATAACTACAGTCTGTTTAAAACACTGAAAATTGGATATTTCAGATATAAGAAGCCTGTTACTTGACCAGATCGCAACAGATTTTTTAATGGAAAAGTTTTATAAATTAAAACATTTAAAAACAAACAACAGGATAGTAATGTTGTTTAGGACAGCAAAAAATCCTCATAGCATAGCCTCGCACTTACAAACATTATCTCATTCACCGAATGCATTGGCCTATGAAAAATTAGGGAGGAATCGATCCATTCTTCTTTGATGATATTTAATGTCATCCGAATATACAGCTATTGTATCTAGACAATTATCTGATTATCTGGCGGGGTCTGTTTCATGATCGGATTTATCAAGAATGTGGTTTCACTATGATAGGTTTCCAAGTCCTAGAATTTTTTAGATTTGTACTAATCTGACCAATACATTTAGATATAACTGAATTGTATGTGGTACTTGCCAATAGGGCATATGATTGCCAAATATAAGTCCATTGGGTCATTTACTTACTCAAAAAGTAAATTTTATGAAAATGAATCCACGTAAATAACCGATTCGACAATGTATTTGATACCATATTTATAAAAAAAAAATTGTTAGAATCGCATTTTAAATAATATTTTTTTAATAAAATGATTTAATTCTTTCAATACGCTGTTTATTTCGCAAGTTATGTTATTTATTATTTTTATGTAAAAGCTAAATACCTATTTTAGGATTTTCGATGACCATTTAAACAAATGAAAACATTTCACTGATATTTTTATTTTGTCCTGTTTTCTTTTTCAAACAGTGCTTATAATTTACTGAAATAATTTTATTTGCGATCAGTTTTAGTATTAAATATGTTTTAATTATATTATTCGCTAGTTTTTCTTATAAAGCCATGGGTCGTAGTTTATTAAATATTTTAGGATATTAATATTTGTTTTGCTAAACCCGATTTATTGGACCACTAAACTAAATAAAAATTTGTTTCATAAACCTGATTCAAAAAACAAAAAATACAATTCTTCACTTCGTTCAAAGCATTTTTGAACTGGAAATATATCCCTATCTCTAAAAGTTTGGAAATTAAATATTCGTCCTTCGATTTCAAGGGACACCCCCTGTGTATTCTACAATAAAATCTTCAGAATGCATACTGTTTTCCAACGAACTTTTTAAAAACACTATCATTGAACAAACAATAAAAATTTGATTGATTAATTAAAGAGGTAACACTAAAATCTAATACTGAAATTTTTTGCAAACGATTCTTTCTCTTTTATATGTAAGAGAGAATATATATGTCATTTTTTAAATTTATCTCAGTTTTTTTTTTTTTGTAATATTTTGAAAGAAACTTCAATATTTAACTATTTCATTTTATAATTCATATCAAAAAATCAATATCACTTTTAAGATATTTATGTATCAGTTTCATCAAATAATTTCATACTGATTTGCTAAAAGCATCGTACTGAAATCCCAAGCACAGGCTGCTTGTGAAACTTACAGAAACTTGCTAGGAACATACTTTTATACATATCCTTAGGGAAAACGCAGAGGTAAAACAATTTTCAGCAGACTTTTCCCTCTTTTTGACGTAATGTGATACTGGCGCCAGCTGTAAGTTATGGTTTTCGTTTAGGTTTATAGAATGTGACATTAAGCGTTTCGCATAAATCATCCAAAAGTGATTCGGAAAATATATGCTGGACAATTTACAGTTGTATCTGTGTCGTGTGCAGCCTAAAAACCTGGATATTGCGGCTAAGCAACACATGGTGAAGAATATTATATGAAGTTATATAAATGTAACCTCACAGAATATTCTTTTTAATAATTAAGATAACATGACAGGACAAAAATTTGTGTCCTAGTTGTTTTCATCTCTTTTAATATACTCAGAACTGAATTAGCAGTTATTCGATTAACTTAATTTTGACTTCATGACAGTGATGCAATATGAAAGTGGACTCAAAAATTTATTTCATGTACTTCAGAACAGAACTTCCCACCAAAAAAATATAACTCTAGGTTTTTAAAGTGCAATTATATACAAAAATGCTTTTAAAAGTTTCAAGAAATTCTTTGAAACATTTGACAGAAAAGAAAAGAATACTCAAAGGAATGATAGCATATAAATCTTGCTACTTGATAAACATCAGAAGATTGATGAAAGACTGGCATAAACAACGTAAACTCCGTTGCAGCAAAATGACTCCTGAGCTTATGCAAAATGCCAACCTATTAAAGCAATTTAAAATGTTAATCCTTCACGTGCATTTAATATTCATCTTTTTATTTATTACATCAATCCAGTAAATTCTTAAGATTCTTATTGATTTTTTTTATGGTTGTCCCGAGTCAATTACATAACTGTATATGCAATTTCCTTTATCTAAATATCCTTTTTTTAATCAATTATATTCTTTTTATATTTTTCCTTTTTCGTATTTCTTTTCTAATTTAATGTTTAAAGTAATATTCACTTCTTTTTTTTAAAATCCACTATTATATATTCAGCTTAAATGCCGTAAATATTCACATGCTTTATTGGGTTAGTAATGTTTGTTTTTGCATTTATATAAGTTTGCTTTTAAACTGAAATTTCTTAAGAATGTAATCAGCAAATCTGTGTCGTTTGTGATCTTTAGTAAAGGTGACGTATTTATGTCTATACATCCGTTCAGTTGTTATAATGGTTACATGTACAGGAGTATGAGATAGTGTTCTAGATACAATACCTTCTAGCACTATCAATGGCCGGAGGTGAGGAACTTTTTAGTTCAATAACGTTGTTAGCCTACCGATATAATATTTGATATTAAACAGTCACGATATTTACTATAATCTGTTGAAATCTAAAAACTAAAACACAGTTAAAATTAAAAGAAATTATCTTTTAATTAACACATTAATAATAATATAATTTTAAACACGTTTTTCATAAGATTTATTTATAGTAAAAGTTTGATTTTTTTATAATTTACTGCTATTTTTATTTAATTAATTTTATTTTAATAACAAAATTCATTTTTTTGTCATTTTTTAAGCCTGACTGTTATTCAATGCGTTAGTAAGTAGTAAGTGATGCGTTACTTGGTTACTAGAGTAAGTAAATTATTAATTTCAACTGTAACTTTTCTTAACATGGTGTGAAAGATCAGGGTCATCTTTTAAAAACGTGGCTCTCGGTGATTTTAGGAAATAT
>JAPMOQ010043034.1:1683909-1817865 GCA_026543055.1 Argiope trifasciata
ATAATAAATCTCCATCCGTTTATTAAGTAATTATTAATTATTTTTTTCTCGTAATCATGTTGGATAATACCAATATTGTTACTAACTGCTATCCTAAAGAATTAACTTTAACAGAAACAAATACAGATAATCTTGAAGCTACTTATCTGGATTTGAGGATCGAAATTGCTAATGATAAAGCAATAGTCGGTATTTATGATAAAAGAGACGAATTCAAATTTAATATAATTAAACTTTGTAATTATCACTCTAATCTTAACTCTAAAATTTTCAAAAATTTAATTTTCTCACTATTCAATAAAATTAAAACAATTTGTAATAACAAAATTTCTTTTATAAAACCAACAAATAGATTTATTAAAAATTTAAACAATAATGATTTTTCCAAAAACTACTGCAATATCAATATTTTAATAAAAAAAGAAATAATGAAATATTAGTGAAATAGATGGCGCTAATAAATCAAAATTTATCTTTAGTTACACTGTTGTATTATTATTGGAAAGGAAGAACGGTTGTACGCGGCCAGGTCTGTACACTTATGGTTTTCTTAATTTGGTCATTAATTGTGGTTTTTCTTATGTAGTTTTACTTTTTATATATATATTTGTTTCATTTGTTGAAGTTTTTTAATGTTTTGCTTTGTTTTTGTCTTTTGCTGTTAAAATTGGTATGTGTCTTTTGCCTTCATTTTCTGGCCACGAGGTGTCAATACTTTTGACCATTGTCCACCGATGCCTCACAGAAAAAATCCCTTATTAGGAATCCTTGCTTGAAAGTGGCTCCTGACGAAGTTTTCAGGCCGGATTCTTTTTCTATTGACTATTTTTTTCTATTGATTATTGTTTTGATTCGGTTGTCTTATTTTGTTAATGAATTTATATTCATTTGTATTTTAGTTGTAGCTGCATTTGCGCTCTCCAAATACAATGATTGATTTAAAAACATTTTAATTCTTGTTTGAATCAGTAATGATTTTTAGTTTCGATTCCGGTTTTGGTTTCGTTTCTGTGGTTACTTCTGTTTCTGTTTCGTTTAAATAACTCTTTGAATATAGTATTTTGGATTTGTTTCATTAATTGGTTCTTATTCATTTACCTTTCATTTTGTGAACTTTTAGCGTGTAATTCTGAATTGAGTTTTAATTTCGATTTCGACCTAGTTGGTTTCGTTTTAATTTTTGTTAATCAAGAAATGGGTTTTGATTGTTTTAATAATTTTATGATTATATATATATATATATATATATATATATATATATATATATATATTGCATTGAAATGCTTTTATTTAAGATAAACCAAGAAAATTTAAGTTATACTTTCATTTTTTAAAATTATCTTCAATGCAAATATAAGAAAACTGGAAATGCACTTTAATGTAATGATCTACAAAAACTATAATAAATTATTGAAAATTTAATTTTTTTACCCTCAAGTTGTGTATTTATTATTAATTTTTAGACAGATTCTTTTCATAAAAATAATTAATATTTTGCAACAGATGTTTAAGAAGTTTTCTAGAGTATTTTATCTAATATTGGCAGGTTAAAAAAAGTTTTGTTAAGAATTTGACGGTTACTTTTAACTGTACGAATAGATTCTTATTGTTTCCCTTTAGTTATAAAATGGTGGAATCATATATTTCATCTTTCTTTCTAAATTTAATCTTCTACCTCATAAAAGAAATCAAAGATTTTTAGAAAGCATCAAGTAAAAAAAATGTTTTTGCCAAAAATGTCATGTATGCTAAGCAAAAGAAAAATTTTAACAAAAGGATTTTTTTACGTCTTGTTCTGCTTATCACGCACCAAAAAAAAAATTCATGAGAAAAATAGAGTTGTGAGATAATTTAGTTTCATGAACTTAGATTTTGATTGTTATTTAAACAATAAATCTTGTATACCAGCATTATGTTTTTTTTTTCACTTCTAAGTGTTTTGTTATTATATGCTTAAAACGTTTTAGCTAAACACACACACACACACACATACATATATATATATATATATATATATATACAATATTGCAACTGAAAAGTGTAACATTCATTTTCAAAAGCTTCTTTAATCATAATTATATTTGTCCCTATAATTTTTTTAGCTGATTTATGAATCTTCTTTATCGAAGCAAGTGTCTTTTATTTGTTAGTATAATTAAAGAGTAATAAAAATACATTTTGGGAAGAAACCTCCATCTATGCGCAGTAAATTATCTAACTAAAAGTCTATAAATGCAATCTATAACCTATATTTGCTTTATAATGCGACATTTTCTTAAACGAAGTCAGTTCATTCTCATTTGTCACTGTGTGACATGTAAAGGAAATTCTCAGTTGAATAATAAATCTTCCAAAAAGCTGTGGAATATCAAAGCACACCTTAAAAAAGCATGACACTTGATGGGGCAGACTTACGTAGTTACGTAAGTCGTGTGAATAGGATGTTAGGTGAATTGTTTTTATGATGCAGCTACACATAAGGCACTAATCCTTACATTACGATGGATAATAAATTTAGGAATTAAATGGAAATTATGTGATATATTCTGAATAAGTAAATCGCTTTTGCAGTTTTCTTATTATTCAATTGCTTTGTTTAAAACTGCAGAAATTGTTTTATTTCAAATCCTACTCATAGTTCACACTCTACCCATATATATATATATATATATATATATATATATATATATATATACACCTTGTTCAAATTTTCAGTAGTTAATAAAATGCTTTTTATTCATCCACTCAAGTTCAAATACATTTTTTAAACTTGTAGTGGATGACACTAGATGTTTATGCAGTTGTTTTCAAATAATTATTCATTAATTTAATTTAATTAATTTTTAGCAATTTAAATAGAATTTGAGTGGTTTGTAATGAAAATCGAAATCAACAAGTAGCAGCTCAATTGGTAAAATGCAAGAATTTCATTATTTTTCATGAGTACGTGAAGAATGCGAGTTTAATTTATGCGAAAGTCAATAATTTTTTTAATAATTATTTAATAAAAAGTAACTTAAATAAAGTTTTTCTGTGTTGACCTAAGTAGGAATTAAATTAATTTTTTATACTGCTTGTTTTATCAGCAGTAGGGAAAAATAAATAAAATTTAAAAATTCAACAAAACATTTTACCTCGGAATTAACTGAATATACGGAACTAGTTTACTCGAGTGCAATCGACTTAAATTTGTTGCACCACTGGCATTTTTTGTAAAATATTGTAAAATAAATCTGTTATAAGATTCTGTTATTTTAAATGAAAAATACTGATGTTTACTTTCAGAAAAGAAACTCCATTTTACACTTTACTGAAATATTATTTACGAAGAATATGCACTGAAATTTCTTTTCTGGAAGTTGGTAATGGAATCCTGGTGAAAGCATCAATCAGCAGTTTAAACAGACTTTAAAAATCTTTTTATGAAATTCCAATCTCATTTCTAAACCAGAGACAAAGTAATTTATTATTTAAATAAATTTTATATGTGTTCATTGTTATGTAAAAGCAGTTTGTAAAATTTTCTGCTTCTTTAGGCTATCTTTTCGGGATAAAAATCCAATGAAGTTTTTAGTATCTTAATATTATACCCTTCATGCTTTCTGTAAAGACCATTTAAGAACACAGAGAATTTTATTTGTAGGAACAGAATCTTCTGTGGGATTCCTGGATTTTGCTGGAATGTAAAGTCAGGAATTTCCTGGTTGTCAGAATGATCGTCATTGAAATCATTATGAAATTGAGCTTACTTTTTAAATTAAAAAAATGGAAATTGAAATTTCAAAATTTATCTGGGAAAAAGATTCAGCCATCTAATTTTGATGAATTCTTTTTTCTCTCTTTTATTAAATGAATTAGGCGTTCGGTTTGATAATGGTTTGCAATTTTTTGATATATAAGAATAACTGCAGCTTTATATCACTTTTATCTTTAATTAGAACGTAATGATATAAAACAAAATTTTCAAAGTAATTGAATCAAAATAAATTATTGGTAGTAAATATATGCATAAAAAATACCCGAAAAATCTGAATATATCTGAATACCTGAAAGTTTGCGTTCGGGATGTGGATTTCTATTATAATTTTTTTTAGTAAAGGGAAACTTGCTTTCATATCCGTAGAGTAATGAGTTAAGTTCCTCATTTTTAGTTTATCAGTGGAATATAAGACGGATGCACTTCAAAATTAATCTTACTTCAATTGTTTACATGGATACTGTAGAAAAATAAGGGATGATAATTGTCTGTTGAATTGTCACTTTCAATACTTTATCACCAGTCCAAAGATGAAAGGATCTTTTTTTTAAATAACATTGCTGAATCTTGAAAATGAGATATTAACTTATATATAAGCAAACTTAATAATAACATAACCAAAAATACAAAACTCTATTCATGCATTTTATTGCGGAACTAAAAATTTCAGTTTTCCTGACAACGCATTGGACATAAAAAATTTCTAAGTCGAACACTTTGAATGAATAATTTTAAAGAAATGCTTCAGATGTAAGCATGCATGTTTTAAGTTAAAATAAGCATATGATTATAGCAAAAAATTTTGTTTTAAACATAGCAATAGTTTCAGCAATTATAAAATTGCCTTGCTTCCCATTTTTAGGAAAATGATATGAACATTAAATCGTCCTCTACAAAAAAAATTATTTAATACGAAAAAGCTACTTTTTTTACATTAAACCGACATTAAAACCGAACCTAGATTTCAGGAATATTTCATCAATTGATTTATCTCCCAGTTGACGCGATCTTTGAACAGAACGCTTCATTCACGCGATATATGCATATTGGAAAAAAACCAAAACTAAGCAAATAAAAAAAGAAATAAAACACCCAGCTCGAAATTTTACCCAATAGAAGCATTCGGAGCATTTCGACTTTTGCGACGTTTTGTATAATGCAATCTGTCAAGTCAAAAGTAGAACCGAATTCCTAAGAGGACACAAGCTTATACAGATACGGGGGCACAGACCAAAGAAGACAAAAATATCACGGTTTCACTCCACTGAATTTTGATGCAAAACCCGACTGCATATATAGAATAAAAAACATTTTCTTAGTAATCTAGTTTATGTAGTAGTGTTTTAAAAAACAAACGGTGAAAAAGGGCTTTAATTTCTCTCATGCATCAATTGAGTATGGGAAGTTTCCTTTCTAAATTTTTTCTCGCAATATGCGGATTTGCTTCTTTTCTTTGACTGGTTTAAAACACTTTGCGTTAAACTGATGCATTAAATATTACATCGAAAGTGTAATAAAGTTTTGTTCTTGAAGATTATGCTGTAAGAAATATATTTCTGAGGTATATTTGATTTCAAGGATGCAAAGAATTTTTTCTTTTTTTATTGTTTAAAGACTTTGATTATACAATGCAAGTAAATAAAGTTGCCATGTATACATTAATACCTACTATGATATCATTAATTAATTCCGTATTGCATCAGAATAGTGTAGTCAAATACATGTCAAAATCCCCCATTAGAGATCTATAGAATCTGTATTTCTTTTGTTGCAAGACTAGTGTTATTTTTACATTGAGCAAAATGAAAAACAAGATGTCAAACTGTCGAGTTTTAGGAGGGTAGTAGAGCTGGGTTGTATGGTAAACATGTTTCAAGAATTCTGTGCTGCAAAAGAGTCGATTGGATTGCATTTTCTATAAAAGCCTTGTTTTCTTCTCTTGTCAATTGGGCAAAATAAATGGTTTATTTGGATTATGCATACAAAAATTTGGAAAATCTATAGATGTAGAAAGATATTATTTTTAAAAATACTTCGATGTATTGTTCTTCTGATTTAGCTTGCCTCTTTCAGGACAAAAAAATTTTACAGACTCTTCTTTTTTCAAATGTTTTTATTAGTAAACTTTATTCTAACTTTAGTACAATATTTTTTTTAATCTTTTAAGAAAATTCAAGCATTTTAACATCATTTTAATAACGCTTCAGTATTGAATTCCAGAATGAATGACGCAATTAAAGCTTTGGTAACATATGCAATTTTATCTTCTTGCAATAGTAGTTTCATGTCAAGTTATTATAAACAAAGATGTTCTAAAGTTTTTAAGATCGAATACATGATTTTTATAAAATAAGATGGAAATAAATTAATGAATTGAATCTTTGCTGTTTCATATAAACATAACATTCATTGCATCATTATCTAACTTCCATAAAAGAAAATGTAGCATAGCGTCATTCGATATTAAATCAAAATCAAAACGTTTTTAATTCTATTTTAAGAAATGAATGCATTGAAAAGATCCTAATCTAAAGATCCACAAGAGCTGTCTAGAAATTTGCAATTTTGAATGTTTGCAAGGAGGAAAACACATACCAATAAACTTTTATGCCCTAGTTCTTCAGAAATTTTTAATTTGTACCAAGATCATATATATTTATGGTGAATTTGACTCCCTAACACCAATTGAAGGTAGAGATTATATCATCAAACAAGCAAAACATTTTCAATTAGTTATGTTAAGTATATTATAAATTTAACGTTACGAAAAAGCTAAAATTTCCTTTTTTGTGTATTCCAAATTTTCTCAAAGAAAATATTTAATGGGAAACATTGGTTAGATGTAAATTTCTCCTTTTATATTATTATCATAGTCAAATTTTATCTTATTATTTATAAGAACATAATAAAAAATGCAAAAAATTATTAATCTCAACATTTTTATTCGAATAAAGAGATCCATTAAACTTAAATTTAAAAATGTATAACTTTGGGTCAATGAAAGGACTTTTTATTATTTATAGGATATACACTAATAGCATCGACATTTCACTTATCTTGTAAAGAGAAAATATACAAAGGAATTATGCGTTTTCTTATCAAGTTGAAAATTTCTTTTGACGAAAGTTCATTGGTTTAAAATTGTGATCAAATAAATTTACTCAAGGAAGACCAATTCTCCGGAACAATAATGTATTTTGCCCAATAAGAATAAATTTGTTTTGGAAAAAGGAGAATTGTCAGATAAAATGATAGAAGAAATCATTTTGATTTATGATGGAATAATATAACTTTATGCCCGTAATGACATTCAACTGCCTTTTGAAAGGATAAAAGATTTTGCCATTCCTTCTTTGAATAATTTTGCTCGAGCTTATTTTTTCAATGAGGGATTTTATTATTTTAATTAAATACAATTCACAATACTATAAGTAACTGAGTAAAATGAGCTGATATTTAATCTTACAAATATGTTTATTAAACCACTACTATTTTTTCATAACTCTTAAAAAATTATTAAATTCAATAGACAATAAAACTTTTTTTTCCTTTTTTTATCGATATATCATACAATTTTTAACTAAGATCACTTTATATTAGTTTTAAAATTATTTATTGAATAGTCATATTTTTTAAATTTAATAATCTGTATAAAAATTTTCTTTTAATAGCTCCCAAATACAAATATGCGAAAGCTTCCATTATTTTAGTTTAATTAATTTTATTTATAACAAATTCATATGATGAATCGAAACGAAAACAGTTCTCAACGAATTCTTATATAATATTTTGAAAATAAATATTTTGGAAGAATTATTAAATAGAAAGAAAAATAAATTCTCTTTTTTCCTATTCAAATCTGTTTGCAAAGACTTCTTCTGAATGGTGTGGAGAAGGATTAAAACATTCAATTCAAATGTCTCAACATTTCATCTCATGATTGTTTGAGTTCAAGGTGACTCGTCAAATGGATTGTTGTTCATAGAAATCTACAGTTTTGACGTAATTCCTTTTTTACCCTTCTTATAAAATCAGAAGTTTTTTTTTAAATCCAATTAATTTGTTTTAGAAGTTCAAGGATTGTTTTAAAACTTTTGCAGCTTTTACTCATTTTACGTTTAAAACAAGGCTAACTCAAAAGTTGAAAAAGTAATTCTGAAAATTTATATACTAGTTCATTTTTATTTTTAAAAGTACTTGTTTATAACTCCGAAAAGGAATTTCATTTACATGAAACACACGTGGTAATGTAGATAATCCCACCCTCTTGTTTATGCATGCTATTGAAGCCCAATATTCAACAACATTTTCTTTTTAAAGCTAGCGCCCCCGACCATAACGTTAAACAAACAAAATCACGAAAAGAAGATGCAAATTTTTGACTCAGAAAACAAACTCTTACGCTTCCAGCTCACGTGATGCACGAGACATCTAAAATGCAGCTCGTCTAGATCAGAAAGCACATTATTTGATGCTCCGTATTTCGGTGGGACTTTCAGCACTTCGGAATTGCGATCAGTTGTTTTAGAATATAAACTGAAGGTAGGGGACGCTGCCTTTAAAATTGACTTCTCGGCGGCCTCCCGATTGGCCATTTTTAAACATAGGGGCAAAGCCTCGCAGATTTGTTTATGCTTTTATCAATGCAAAACTTGATTTCAAAAACTGGTGTTGGTTTAAAAAGCATGCATTTACTTTGCCGTACGCTGAATTTTAATTTCTTTAGCAGCAGTGACTCGAGTTATGAAAATGAATAAAAAGAGAAAATATGATAAAATCAAGTCTTCAATACTTCGATATTCTCCCTGTAAGGAGAAAAATAGAAAAACTAAGGAACTTGAGATTATAAAGTTAAAAATATTCATTTTTTATAATAAAAATCAATCTCAAAAATCTTTTTAAGAAAGGAATGGTAATGAAGAAACAACATTCCACTGACTATCATATTTTCGGAAAATAAGACTTGTTATCTTTTTCGATTATCCATTTGTTAACTATTTTTGTTTATCGCATGTTTAATCAATTGTCCTAAGTGCTGGCCCAATAGAAAAAAGAAGTAAAATTACTTGCAGGGTGATATGGCTCTATATAGATTAGTCAAGCAAGGACAATCCCATGCTCAAAGAAGTGAAATATATTTGCGAATGCAATTGAAAAGTATCCATTTTTTTAATTCTTCGATCTAAATAAGGAAACCGAATTTCATGCATACAAGCATATAATTTCGAATATACAGGGAATTATGAATAAATAATTTCAATTGTTGAAAACAATATTTTTCTGTTGAATATGACTCTAATTAGTTTTTTGCTCGGATCTCGGATCCTTTAGTTTTAGTTTTTCTGTTCAACGAAATAATTTCAATTTAAATAATGTTTTTCATTAATAAAGGGTTTTTGAATAAGACAATTTTTATGCCGGGATAGCCTGGTTGGTAGGGCGTTGGATTCGCATCCCTTGGTTTTGAATTCGAACCTCGCCGACCGAAGACTCCCCGTGTATGTGGTGACTGGTGCACGTATAAATCTGTCGTGGCCCCAAAGTCCTATATGTTGAGACAGTACCACTAAAGGTACTGGTTCAGAGGTTATCGCTCTCTGATTCAGATCTAAATTACGATCTCTGAGTGAGTGAGTGAAATGCAGGTCCGAACCTTAGAAAGGGTTGTGACGCATGAGTAGCTAAGTCATACTCTTGGACCTAGAGTCCTGAAGACCAAGAGACGACTTAAAATCATTAACTTCGTCAGCGTACTTGTCTATGACAAATGCCATAAAAAACATCTAATGTTTTTCTACATATAATGTTGTATTTTGCGGAAGAAGCATTGAAAATAAAAGTGATTTTCAATTTCAAAATCAAATTTTTGTAAACAGTTTTTGGATTCTAAAATTATTTTAATTAAAAAAAGATATAATCAATTCTACTGCCTTATTTTGTTCAAATATATAAAATAGCATGAATATTTATTTCACTTGCAATGTGATTTTTTAAGCCAAAATGGGTCAATGGAAGAAATAAATAATGTACATATTTTTTTAATTAGATAGAAATTATTTGCCGAACAGAAAAAGTATGTAAGTAATATCAAGATTTATTATTATTTTTTAAAGTCTTTTGGATAATAGTTGGCATTTATTCATCTCATACTCGTCTCTTATTTCCTAAAATGTCCTAATTTAGAATTAGTTGATTTGGTTTATGATGACAAGATTTTTTCTCATTTTTAATTACATTCACTCAGTTCCATTTAATTTTGATGTTTTATTTTATTTGCGTGCTTAAATTCTCATTTGGAAACTGTACTGTTGAAATTTAGGGATGGATCTAGGTGTTTTTGACTGCGGTCAACTGATAAAAACAAGTAAATAAGCTGGTACAACATTCTTAAAAATTCTGCTCCGCATATCAGAATGAGTACTTTGACCCGAAACGGCATATTTAATTTGTACCCGATTCTATATCGGGTTATAACGCTTTAACAATAGGGAGCAATTGGTTTTTCAGAAAGAAACAGTTAGAATATTTTTTTAAAGAAATTGTATTCTGTATGGAAATCAAGCGCCATTTGAAGAATTTCGTGATAATTTTAATAGATGGCTGCAGATCATATCAAAATCATTCCTTCTAGTTTAACATAATATTTGTGATGAATATTCCTACATGTTACAATTGATGCCGATCTTATTAAATCATGCTGAGAGTAACAAAGATAATTATGTAATTAAAAGAAAACTGGAAATATAATGGTATTCAAGGAAAATGTGCTCGTGGTATTCACAAATATTGTAATTTACAGGAAGCTATCTGCTCAACTGCCATGCTCATCATCTGATCCCTTTTACGAGGTTTGTCCCTAAACAGCTCTCGCGTTGCTTCAAAATGGGATCCTAATATAATTAAACTGAACTACTGCAATTTACGATGTTCCGATATGCTGGATAATATAACTTGTAATGGTATCTCAACTTTCGGGGAAAACTGCTTTGATGCAAAAACACATGTAAAGGATTATTTAAAATGCGTATAAAATAAGAGTTTAACAATAAACTTATTTAGCGGATAAATAATGAATGTATGTGTGAAAAAAAGTAAATTGATTTATAGGTTTTCTATGTTGGATTGTTTTAGAGAAATGCGCTTTAATTTATCACAGAAAGTGAAGAATGCTTTTTGAAGATTTTGCCATTAAGGGAGATGAAATTCTCAAAAAAATTTAAAGAACATTGGACAAAAATAACTTATTTGATAGATGCCAAATCTTGCTCTCTCCAATTCAAATCGATTAAGCTAAATTTCATATCCTTTGTACAAAATTTTGATATTTTCAGTCATCGATCTTTCAGATTATTTGAGAGGAAAAAAATAATGAACTTTAAGAAAATCTTCGGTGTGCGATTTTAAATTTGTGAATAATTCCGTTATTCATAAGGGCATGCCTTTGAAATGCTTTACTGAGCTTCAGAATGATTTTATGAATTCTTTTAAACAAAGCAAACTCATCGTAAAAGTTTTTTTTTTTCTTTTTTCTTACCAGATGTTGAAAGACAAATATATGAAATTGTCTACATGTTTTCATCGCTCAAATATATATGAATTTGAATTCAATTTCCGTATATATTTATGAAATATATTAAGAAATTTTATAAAAAAATCTGTCTGATTACCGTTTTTCTTAAAAGTAAAGACAATATTTTCTCTAATATGAAGTATAAACTTTTAGAAATATCGTAAGCAAATTTATAATTTATTCTAAAATTATTCCCTTTTATTAAATTTATGTTCATAATATTTCCAGTTATCAAGCAGAAGGTTACGAGACGAATGTAAAAAACTAAGTATTTAATAGGAGTTTTTAATAGGATATTTTCGTATTTACTTGTTCAATAAGATCACTTATTTATACAATTCAATCTTAGAGAATATTTTGGGTTTGTAAGTAAGAGTATAAAGAAATCAAAATTTTAAATCACTCGAAATTTGTCGAAATTTTAAGAATTCAGAGACAAAATCAGAAACATTGAAAATCTATTTCCGAAATTTAAGAAAAGTTAATTTAATCAGAAAAATGTTATTTATTTATTGAGTTTCTTTCATGTATACAAAATTCATTGTCTTAATATTAGAGTGAAAGCTTCGAAGGAGGAAGTTTGCGTGTTCAAGTTCAAAGGGATTACTATGTCCATTGGCTAGAAGCTAATCTTCAGAGTTACATTTTCCATCTGATCCTAGTTCAAAGTCATCTGAAGGAATCACTCACGCAGCCTCAAAACGGCATTTATAAAGAAAAGAAAAATTTAATATAGGTATTTATTAGAAAATGATATCTTTAAATGGCTTGTTCTTAGCTGTTTTTCGTTAGTTTAAAATACTTAAGTAAATAAACAGAATAAAAATGTCCCAATTTAAGTCTGTGTGTCATTCAAAGTCTTAGTTTAAAGATTGGTAAGATCCAAACCTTCCTACTTGCCTAGTGAATGCATCGTTGTAATAAAAAATGTTTGGTAATTATTTTAGAAAATAAACTGTTCTAAATTAAAGAATCGTCAAAGTTTTATTTACCTATTATTATACCTTGTTGCAATGTTCTTCCAAATGGTGTTTTCACATTGAAGTAAGTTTAAAATGGAACAAAGGATACAAAGCTATGTCTGTTTTACGCATTTACAACTCTTTTTCCTCGGAGAATTGAACTTATGTCATTTTGTGTTGTGTAAACGTCTTTCTCAGAATCTATATCTTGTTTTGACACTTCAATTTGCTCCAAAACTTCACATCAGACATTTCTTTTGCTTTTACATTCCAGATATCCTTCAGCTGTTTTTGCATTCTTTAAACTATGATTGAACTTAAATTCAGCCAAAATATTTCTTTGTTTGATATTTTTCCTGTTTTGTCCGATGCATGATTTTTGTTATCAACTTGCAACATCGATTCAGAGAAAAAAGAACTGTTTAAGGGGGGAAATGAAAATGACATCTAGGAAATCGTAATAGTTCGCTGTTTTATACAGAGAAGAATTGAAATACTGGTATGCCGTCGATAAAGTTTAACGATCAAATACAACAAAATACTGGGCATCCATTTTTCTTAAAATGTAGTCGACAAGGTAGCTTTCATATTTAGGTTACGTCTTCATGTTATCTTATGTTCAGATTATCCTTTAGGTTAACATCAGTAAACATCCCTTTAAAACGAAAAATATGAAGATTTAAAAATCAGTGCTTTCTGCTCACAATTAGAATATCTGATCTGTGATCCCTTTCAACGTCACATGGAAATGCTCATTCATCCGTCTATTCTTTAGCAAGAAAAAAAGTTGATACCATTGAACTGGGAAACTAAAGCAAATAGCCTGATGGCTAATATACGGAATAGGAAAAAAATTACCAAGTGGGTGAGAAGAGCGCGAATGCAAATTATTGTATAATGGTTCAGTATCAAAGAAAGATAATTCAGTTGTATAGCATTTGCATTATTCGTAAAAAATAATTTTTTATGAATAATGCAACAAATTATTTTGATTAATTATTATTGTTTTTAATATAAAGTAAAATTTCTCTATCTTTTAGTTGTAATAGATTAATATTTGGTGACAGTAAATGAAAAATATTAATGAAGAAATGCTACCAATTTCAGGAGTAATTTTTAGGAAGTAAACATTTTTGAGATTTAGAAATCTAATGTTTTTTTCATTTTATAGAAGAATCAGCAAACAAGCGAATGTCTTTTTTCTAAGAGATACATTTTAAAGCCTTCTGAAAAAATATAGATCACTTTTGAAAAAGACGAAAAAAATTGCTCAAATCGAAACCAAAGTAATAACATTTAATCAAGCTCATTTTTGATATCATCAGTGATTGGTCTCCAGTAAATAAGTCAAAATTTTTAGAAATAAATTCATACGTTGAAAGAAAAATCAGAATTAGATAGAAATTACATCAAATTTGTGAAAATATCATATTTATAGTAATAACATTTAAAAATATCAATAATTTCAAGAGCAGAAGGGAAAATGCTCACTAGAAGCAAGGTATAAAAATGTTTAGGAACTATTTCACAGAAACCATATAGATACTGCATGAAACTATTCAGTATGTAATTGTTTGTTAATTTTCTGAAATCTATCAATGTCTGTTTGAGCAGATCAGAAAAATCAGTAATAGCTTCGTTTCTTTTTTGTACGCTTCTTTTTTACTAGTTATGAGACTGGAATAAAATGGAAATTTTTTTCTAATTACGTTTTACTAATGCTCAATAAGTGAAAAGTGATTTATTCCAGAATAAATCTTTAGTTATCTACTCCAGAATATTAAATCTATAAGCTGCTGTATTTATATTCTTAAATATTCCTCTAAAGCGAGAATTATGCGTAAGGGAGGAGGGAGACTCTGCTCTTTATTGATTCTGCTCATTCCTGAAGCCAATACATCCAGAGATGTTCCACTATGTGTGTACTTGTCTAAGGACTCAACTAAAACCCGATATATTGTTCAGGATTGCATTATACCCTTCACAATTGGTCCCAACAATCATGCAGAATTGCAACATCTCGATATTTTTTTCTGTAAATCGGGGAAATTAAAAGAGTTCTCTCACCTACAGTTTGACATTGTCCGAACTTTTTCCCTCTACCTTATTTCTCTCTCATTTTATGCATTACATTCTATACAAATTTAGCCAATACTCGCACACTTTACATAGATGCGAGAGAAACGTGGTAGAGCTGTAATGAGAACATCAAATATTCAAGAATGAAAGCTGCTTACTTGAGTAATTTTTAATATCATTTGTATATCTTTCAAGCGATTCATATCTGGTGTTACATTTCTATTCTACGAGTGTTAGTTATTCCATTACAGCGTGAGGGGTTCTGGGAACGAAAGAGACAGTTTTATTTGAAGACACAGGAAAAGTTTTAACCCAACAAGTCTTCCATCCTCATATGTGGACATGTACGAATTTCCCTATATTTTTTGAAAATTAGCTACTCAAAAATATCAGTCTATAGTTAATTGATGAATCAAATCCTTTACATTCGATTTATAAAATCCTTTACAATTTCAGTGTGTCCTTCTTCAATGACTTGTTGAAATAATAAGGCTTATAATGAGAACATATTACGACTGTTTTCAGTTTTAAATTGAAGGAAATTCGTGATATAAACATCTTCTATATCTTAGTATTACGTCATACACTTTCGTTCATCGCACATTTAATTCAGTTGCTACTCTTAATAATTTGCTCTTAATAGTTTTTGGCTTAAAAAGATCTATGTTATCATAGACCGTATAATTTATATTCGTATTTAGTTGACAAGAAAATATTAGAGCAGGCACACAATTTACAATTTTTTTTTTGCCACACCACAAATGATGGTGGATCGATTTAGTGTACTCCAGACTCACAAACATGGCTAATAAATGGTGCAATTATGGGCCGAATTTTCTATAGTTCTCAAACCGTCGCCAAACCACCGACGCTACTCCGATTCTTTGAATTAACTCATTGTAACTATCGTTTTCAATAATATCCGCTTAAAAATAAGTGGGGGGGGGGTGATATTGATGTCACCTCATGAATTACCTATTCATTCTAGAAAGAATATTCTCGTATGTAAGTAATTTTATTTCTTGGAACATTACTGGAATTTAACTGCTCGGAATGCTTTCAATTTAGATGATTATTATCATCCAAAACAATTTTTACAGCTAATTGGATGAAATCGAGCCAACTAACAAAGGACTAAAGAATGTGGCGGGAAAAAAGTATTCATATTGCAAAACATTCACCATGTGATGCAGAAAGCCCAAAAGGTATCTATTTTTATATTGGGAAATGGACTTTTTTTCGGTTTATTTATAGCTTCATTCGCGGAATAAAATCGAAGGAACAACAATGTCTTCGCATTTCAACGCTTTATATCAATAAGGAAAAGAAAAAAAAAATAGAGTGGGAACATTTTTCTACAGACAAATTCGTGATTGAAATTCGATGTAAGGCCGATACTTATGGAAATTTTCTCTACTCTCACGGGCAAATATTTTCCAATATTTCATCATCAATTTTTTGGTACATTTACCAATATCTGGCATCGGTTGATTTTCGACGGAAGTAATGATCTTCTAAGGGAAAGCCTGAATGTGAATACTGAATAATAACCGCATTCAAATAGAAACTTTTGGCATGTATTTCTGTAAGAGTGGTAAAAGAAAAATTACCGTATACCTTGGCTTCACAGAATTAAGTAGCAACATCATCTAGTAGATTGTTCCAACTTAATTTATTTCAATTTGAAATAGAAGGAATCTTATGCATCCTAACAGAAATCCAGAGGTATTTGAGAATAATGAAAATAGAGTCACATCTGGCTATTGGGAATCTAGAATTTTGTTAGGTGGGAGATAAATATTCCATCTTGTTTAATTTATGTTTTAAGGTTTTGAACAGCCCTGTTGAGAAAACTAGCTTGCATGCAGTCTAATCTTCTTGAATTAGTTTGAATCGGATTTTTTTTCTTTTCTTCGAGAATTATTGAGCCAACGCTGATAAACACATTTAACGTTGATATTAACACTATGTGACAAATACCCATCATATATATAGTATTGATAAAACTTTTTGTTTTGCTCAATATCTTAAGTTTAAATAAACGAAGAATGACTGCATAAGAAGGCAGGAAAAATAAATTCATATTTTAATTTTAGACAAAAAAATATTAAAATTGATTTATAAAAATATAACTTTTTAAAAGTGAACTTCCTTTCTTTAAATCACAAACGTAATAATCAACTAGTTTAAGTTCATTAATCAAATATTCGATCATTCAACCGAAATAAAGGGAAGATAATAATAATACAAATGTGAATCCCTTTTGGTTTGAAAATCCAAATATTTCAAGTGAAAGTCAGCAGTATAGAAAAAAATATAAATTGGAAATTTTAAATTTAGTTAAATCCTTATGTGTTTGAGCTTATTTTGTTTTTAAATATAAATGAATAACATATGATTTAAATTATTGATTTATTCTTTTTGTCACATTTATTCATAAGAGGAAAGAATACCACAAATCAATAAACGAAAGAGTAAATTTGGAAACTCTGAATCCCCGATTAAATAACATTATCGGTCTCAGACTGTCATTATAACTTATGCTTTAACTAAAGATTTTCTAAGCACATCATGTGAGAGATTATGCTCATTTTATTACACCGGCATTTTGAATTTTCAGTTTATAATTACAGTAAATAAGTGATTAAAAACCTTTTAATTTCTTTTTATCTAAAAATCCTTTAGTTCTAATATCTAAAATCATTCAGTTCCAAAAAAGGGGCTAACATTCTTTAATACTGAAAATACACCACAGGCTGTTTTTGCTGTTAATAAGGTTATTCATGGTTCATATTCCAATATTATAGGCGTTTACTGTGAATTCTAAAAATGTTAATCATACCAGAAAAATAATTGGATAGTGACATGGAAGAAAAATTCCATGTTTATTTAAGCGTTGTCTAAATCAAAAATATACCTTGAAATATTGCAATGACCAAACGAAAGACGACAACTTATTTAATAAAAAATTAAAAACGAATAGAAGGATTGTAAATAGATCTACACATATTTTTCTCATCGTAAACAAGAATATTTTATAAAATAAATGGAAAGTTATCATGAAAAGTCAAAGGAAAGTGTTCCATACATTTTTGAAAACTGTATTTAAATAAACGATCTAAAATAGCAGTTATAAAAATTGTTACATTTTTTTAAATAATGCAGGAGTAAAGTGAAATCTATTAAAAATTTATTATTTATGTTGACTGATAACGTTGGGAATGAAAGGCAATTTACATTGATCAAAATTTATGTTGCCATAAAATAGCAAATTATATAATTCAATTTCATTTTCTTATATTTTTAATAAACGAAGAGAAAACAATGAAATCTTGAAATAAATTTTAAAAAAAAGATTGACTTCAATATATAGATGAATATTCATGTTTTAGCTCTTTCCATAAAAAATGATATATTTGTTGGTCGATAACACAAAAACGTAATGAACTAGAGTGTGGTTTTTACACTAAAATTCTTTCAAATTAGGGATGGAATTCATTTCTCGAAAATCAGTGTGCCCAGCCGAATACCAGTGGGGGAGGGTGAAAAGGGTTATTACAAAACTCAAAGATGTATTGAAAGATATTTAGCTTATGGTCATTATTATTGTAATTGCAGAAGTATAACAAGCATTGCACGAAATCCAACTACGTATTAACGGTATATCGGTGTTTATATTATTCTGTATGTGGAAATTTTGTATACGGTCTTATGGCCAAAAGTTCATATCTGAAACAAATTTGAACCCTATCCATTAAACAGAAAGATGTCCAAATTTCCCCCTTTTTTTTCCATTACACTACTAAACACAAAATGAGCCATATTATGCCAGTATACACCTCGTGTCAGTAGCGTTATCCCGCCAAATGAATTACTTGAAAACTTGATTATTTCCTCTGTTTCATGCGTTAGTAAGTTAGTGCATGACATTAGTCGAAAGGAAAACTCGTGTAACGTCAGAAATAAACCTATCATTGAGGCAAATATAAACCAAAATTAGAAAAGAAATACATTTTTAATTGTTAGCCTTAATTTAAAAATTAAAAAAATATATCTTTCCTTTCCAGAAATTATGATTATTATGCTTAGAATAATTATATAAATCAATATTTTGTTATTATTGCACACAGGAAATTATTTTTAATTAAAATTCGAATACCAAATGTGGATAAAAGATTAATTAAGATGTTTATATTTTAAGCTTTTGAAAAAATAATTCTTTATTCCAAATATTTTAATCATTATATGCTTAATATTCGATAAGACGAATTTAAGTATCAAGTAATATTTAATATTTCCACTCTCTTGATTTTCATATCAAGAGAGTGGAAATAATTTATGCATAAATTACTTATATATTTTAATATATATCTAGAAATATTTATTAATTAGTTTAGTAAATATATTTAAATATGTGTGTCGTCCTATTTATTAGAATAGGGTAATGTTTATAATCGAAATTTAGCACATTAATTTATAATATACTATTCATTCCTGTAAATTAGATAAAATGGTAATTGTGATTCTCATGTGGGTTTGAGATTAAAGAAAAAATGATCAATACTTTAAATTTGAAAAAATGATCAATACTTTAAATTTGAAAAAATGATCAATACTTTAAATTTGAGAAAATGATCAATACTTTAAATTTTTTTTGAAATTGATTTTTAAAGCTTTTAATCATGACCATGAAGGGATTTTCATTAGACATATAAATCTTTTTTATTTTGTATTCCTAAGTAATAAATTTTAAATTGAAATAACAGATGATGAAAGTTAAGATTATAACTGCATAAAGATTTCATAAGAATAGTTAATTTTTAATAAAATGAAGTATTTGAGTGTCATATGTCGACTTTTATTTCAAACTAAATAAAGATGGTTTTAGTAATAATATAAAATAATAGAAAATATAATAGATAATAAAAAAAAATATTTGATCATTAATGTCATCTGTTCATCTTTAGCTTTTAAAATAAGTGTTGAACTTTTGTTTAAATCTCAAACTATTTGTTCAAACTCTTTGAAATAAAAAAAAAATCATTGTATCTAATTTAGAACGTCAATATGATAGGAGAAAACAATTCAGTCCTTTTTTAAAAATTTTCTCAGTCAATCCATTTCTAACCAGTTTTATTTTAATTAAGCAAAAAAGGGGAAACAAGTCATTATTTTAAGAAAAAATAATTTATATATGTTTTTAATCAACCAAATGATAAAAAAAATCCAAAAATTTCCCAAATGCTGTAAAAATTCAAAGAGCCAGACCTTTTAAAACCATTACAAAAATGACATGAATTTAGGCAGAATAAGAACTTAAACAAAAAGTATCTGAATTTTAAAAGAAAAGTAGTAGCTTCTACAGTCACTAACTGCTTGATTTCTCTACAAATGAATTTGAAAAAAATGTTATGATATGTGCTGGATTCATAAATGTTTTGAGATTATTCATTAATCATTGGAAAACATCAACAATCTTCTCATGTTCAATACAACATTCTATATTTTCAATGAATAACAACACAAAAGAAAGTATATATATACTAGTAAAGTATATACTATCGATATCAAAATAAAACCGTTCACTCTAAAAGGCAAACAAAAGAAGAATTCCTTTTTTACAAAAAAATATCAGGTAAACACTCTGCTGTTGAATTTCGGTTTTCTTTTCTTTTGATAAAAAAATTAAATTTTTGCTTAAGCCGTTCAAAGGCCACTCTATCCTCTGATAACTTACAGTCATTTAAAATAAATATTCAAAATTAAAATTTATTAACTAAATGCAACCATATAAATATAATTTATAAAATAAAAAATGAACATTAGCCGATTTCTTAGTAAATAACGGTTTCCGTGAACAATATTTAATAGAATAAGAAAATTTTACTTAAGATAAGCTATCATTTAGAAAAAGGTGAAACTTTTTGTCCTAAATATTTCTATATCTACATTTATGAGTGTATTAAAAGAAGAATACACTTTTACTTCTCATCTGAAGTTTCGGATAAAATTTATAATTGTAAGAATTTTTGTATGATTTTGTAGGATTGTTTGTATGATTTTTAACAGGAATAATCTTTCGTTTCTAATTAAAAAATCTGATCAACTTTAACCTTATAGTATAATTTTTTTGTATTTTTTTGCATAATTTAAAAGAAAACCTAATAGTTGTTTAGAAATAATTGATCTTAATATATTTTAAAATTTCAATATGGTATGACAATAGAAAGATAAGCATTCATTGCGAATAAACAAAAAATGTATATTAAAATGATTTATTTATCTCAATTTTTAAAAAGTTGGTATGATTGAAAAAAGCAAATCTGCTAAATCAGAATTTTTCAATAATTTGGTTAACATTGAATTAGTTTTAAGCCAAACTAATTTTAAATATTTAAATTCCTTTCTTCCATATCAAACGCATGTATTAATATTTATTTTATCTATTTGAGTCAGAAAATAAAATATAATATTGTAAAATTTAAAAATCAAAACATTTGAGATGACTGAGTAGTTTCCATGGAAAACCGTGGAAAATATGTTCGTTTGAAGCAATTTTCTGTTCTTATAAGAATTTCGTATGAAAAGAAGCACATGTGAGTAAGATACGCCAGAAAGACGGTTCTTAAATGTACCCTTTTCGATTTGAATATTTTTGCAACTGCATCTGCTTCTTTATACAGTTTGAAGGTTAACAAAAAAGACAAAAAGTTTTTAAAAATGCCGTTTTAGCAAAGTATTCTTTGATGAAACACGAAGAGGGTTAAGATAATAGCTATGCGGTCAAACAGAAAGGCTATGAAAGTTTTATGGCCCCCAGAGAGCACTAAAACGTGGCAAGCTATGTTCTAAAGCACCAAAGCTTCATGTGAGGAATACATGAGGAAGGTAAATAGGAGATTCCTACATGTCTCACTTCCAATAGTTTCCCAACGACAAACTTCTGTAAAGAATTCCCCTACATCTTTTCAATAACACGATACTTTAATAAGTTTTACTCTAAACTGTGGTGTAAATATAATAATGCAATAGTTTTAAGTATTTTGAAAAGCAACATATAGTTTGCTTTAAAAGGGCAGTATTGAGAGATATAGCGAAATATTTTCATATTTTTAAGGAAATGTTCCCAGTTTCGTAGTGGATTTTCCAAGGGAGTAGCAAGATATTTGGTGTTTTTAAAACTGGTATTTGTAGGTAGTGTATTTAATATTAACAAAAATTAGTACTTCTTTCATATAAAATTAAAAATAAAAGGTCGCAGTTAAAATACAATTTGTTTACATTTAAACAAGTAAATGAATACATAAAAAGAAACAACAAACGTAGATTTGATAAGAAAATAACAGAAAACATAATTTTTATGTCAAAAAAAGTTTTAGAATAAAATTTACAAAATTTGTAAATCGATAATATGGTATTCCCGTCATCATTTTTTTTGCCCTTCGCAGCAATTTTTTAGTAAAATTTGTTTCGGTCTCCTTAAATAAGTTTAAGTAATGGAGAAAGAAAATAATAAAAAAAAACAATTTTGAAAATTATTTTTACTTAATATTTTGTAAACATTACTATTATAATTAATTCTAGCATCATTTTTAATAAGAATCTTTCTTCTTTCAAGTAAAAGTTTTCGTAAGTAACTAGTTTTATTAATTACTAGCCGCCTTTGGCGACCAGCTGGTTCGCCATGAGTAATGCGTTCTAAAATTTTCAATTAAATCACATACTCATTAGCCTAGAAGTAATTCCGGGAATTGATTGGCCTGAAAGCAATATTTTCTTTAAGATGATGGACGAAAATTTCTAAAAGAACACCTTTTCCTAATAATATTCTTTAATTTTATAAATCAATCAGTTTTAACTATCGGTTATGCTTCCAAAATATTAAAAATGTTTTTATCGATGATGTTGCCAAAATATGAAATATGTTTTTTTTTTCAAAGAAAGCAAGAAAGGGAAAAAAGTATTGAATTAATGATACAGATATTGCAAACGATTACATAAATATGCCATTAAGTCGGGATTTCAATGCATATCCTGTCTAAATTCAATCAGGTTTACTGTAAATAAAGATAATTTATGGAATTAATGATACAGATATTGCAAACGATCATAGAATCATTTGCATTTATTTTTTAAAGAAAATATCACATTTTATATTTCTTTTATTTTATCCTGTCACGTGCTGACAGTTGCATTTCTGTAGATTTATTTTGCGATGATAATTTTTTTTATTTGAATTTCCGGCATTCTTTTATTTTATCCAATCAGGTGATAAAAACATGGTTAAAATATTTCTTTAAAAATTCGTTAAAAATAGAAGTTTACGTTATAAATTAAAAAAAACTGATACCGTTAGAAAGCTAATTTTTTAATCTTTAAATTGATGTAAAAATCATGTTTGTGCAATAATATTTTCGGAAGTTATAACGGAAAAACGTCGAAATTTCGCTTAAATTTTAATTAATTCAAATTCTAATTAAAAATTCGAAAAAAGGGCTCCGAGGTGCACATTCTGAACCTCCAAGGTATGCATGTACCAAATTTGGTAGCTGTAGGTCCAACGGTCTGGCCTGTAGAGCGCCAACACACACACACACACACGCACACACACACACACGCACACACACACACACACACACATTGAGCTTTATTATAAGTATAGAAGTTCTATATTAATAAATAAGAATACGAAAGAAATTGGTGAAAGTGACATTTGCCTGTCTACTTTGAGTATTTTAAAGAAGATATTTTTTTATAATATTGCGTAGCATTTTAAAGCTGTGCATAAAATTTTTTAGATTCAGATCTTTTAGTTATTTGATACAATGGAAAAACTTTATCCAATTTCATTTCACTTGTTTTCAGAAACGCGTTAAAATCTTGAATTTTTTTATATTTATATATGAATTTATTTCATTATTTTGTAAAGTAGCATTATGTTATATTAGAGAGTGAAATTAATTTTGATAACTACAAAATAGTTTTTGAAAATTTATCAAAGTTAATAAGACACTTTTAACACTAGAAATATCATCTTTTAAAATCCAATAAGTTTCGAAAGATTCAGTAGAAATATTTGAAAATATTTTATGGAATGCTTTCCCTACAAGGGATCGATTCAATGCATAAAATAGACGGCGCAATGTATTTAATTAATTACAATGTTAATGAACTCAGTTAATCATAAGGTTGTCTCCTTTTGTTCACGACTGTTGATCGGAAAAAATGTTACACAATCACTTAATTTTTTGCTTGGATTTAACTATAGTTATAAAAATAATAATAATATATATAGAGAGAAGCATTTATGCTCCATACATTGGATCATTTATAGCACCATTAGATATGAAATTCTGAAATCAGCTAGGTGTTTTGGAAAATTATTGGATACATGGGGAAAATGTAACTTATCAAGTTGTTTGCAAAGAAATTTAGAAATCAGTTTCGAACGAAGAGACACTGTTTGTACAGGAATTGCATTGGCCAATAATAAAAACTGACGCAAATGCTTGTTCATATTAGAGCTATAATACAATTGGATGCATTTTACTCAAATTATTTATTTTATCGGTATTTGAGGTAATAAGATATCTCAAGATGAATACAAAATAACAAAAGTGTGTATCAAAGCCGTAGAAACTATATGTAAAAAATTAATTATTAAAAAAAAGATTCCAAAACGCATTTATTTTATTATTAAACCAAATAAATGAAGATAATATAAAATATTTTTTTAAACATTTATTTAAAATTCCAAATATTGCTAAGAGAGAGGGAGGATAAACAAATGAAAAGCAATAAAGTTTGGAACAATGAAGTTTGATTCCAAATTATAAAAAGTTCAGAACCACTGATTTTATCTCAGTCTTACTTTCATATAAAAATAAATAATTCAAAAAATGTAATTAATCTGTACTAATAGATACATTATGTTGGCATTAAGCTTTTTTTTAAAAATATATTTGAACAGAAACATATTCGGAAACAAGCCAGTTTATTTCTATATATTTGCTAGAAATCTTCATTTTGAACAAAAGTTTTTAAAGTATTTTATTTTTGAACAATAATTTTATTTTCTTCCCACAAGAAGGTATTCAAATTACTTGAAAATTGCTCAAAGATTTTTACTGTTCACTCAGCATGAGTAATCTCTTCTTTTGAATTAAGAAAAAAACTAAGCCAATGTGAAAGCAGCTTTTATCACAGCATATAAAAGGGAAACTGACAGAATGTTTAATAACAGTGCAGATAGAATATTGTTTAAATAACTTTCCATTAATATTATAGCGAAATATATATCCAAAACTACCTTCTAAGAAAGTGAGGAAAGTTTTATAGTCTCTTGGGTGTCATAAAATCCTGACAGCCAGATGGGATATAGACACTGCGTAAAGTGCACTCTGTTACCCAAGAGACTTTTGGGGTTAAGGTTGGAGCCCCCTTTCCAATTTGTTCCCATTTATTTCCGTGCACCCACTCTTCATGTTTAAACACTGTCTTCGAGACTCATTACAAGCACGTGATGAAGAAAGTCATGAAAAAGAGAAATGTCTGCTCAAAGACAAACTCTTTCGTTCTCAACGACGATATCAATTTGGATGCGATATATTTCCCGTCAAGTCTCATTGACTGCTCAGCAAATAGTGTGTTTTATTAAAAACTGGATTTTTGTTTGAAGTCTTTTCGAAATTGATTTGGTTATTCTGTATGATACATCTTTTGAAATTAACCTGATAATGCTATACACTTGTAGAATAGTAGACATATTAAATGATCCAGAGTAAAAGGCAACTTTTTCAAAAAATTACAGCAATAAATGCAAAGTATTTTTATATAAAACAGTCAATAAGGATAATAATTTTACCCTGTTATAGAATTTCAAGTCACTAAGACGAGATTTTTATTTTAATTAAATGTTCAGAATTACATTTTTGTTTCAGAAACGACAATTATTCATCATCGAAAGAGTTAAATGACTCTCAGATTTATTTCTAAAATAAATAAATAAAAACATTGTAGTTTTGACTTATTTTACTATAATTTTTGAAAAATTTAAAATAAATGAAAACTTTCTTTATTACTCAGTTCTCTGAACAGTTAAAAATTAAAAAGCCGCGATATCTCATACTTTTGTCAGGCTAATTATCACATAATTTAGTTTAGCAATTAATATTAATAAAGGAAAAAAAATATTTCACTCAAATCTTAAAGGGTTTAAAAAGGCTAAAGACTATAAAGTCTCTCATAAAATAAAAAAATAATTTTGTTTTGAATAGCACATAAATGAAAAAAAAAATCTGCCATTTTACACAATTCCTGAAATTTATTATTAGATATTAAAAATTGAAAGTAAAGATGAAACATTTGAGAAAGACGTTACAGGCAAATTTACTTTTCTTTTAAATTATTTTCAAACTCAGGAATAAAATAAACTGTTTTGCTCATGAGAAAAAAGTATCCAAAAAGTTTAATACATTTAGAATTTTAAATAATGAGAAGTTTGCTTTAAGAAATATATAAATAATACTAAATAACTGTTGTTAAGAATATTTTTTTTTATTAAATTTTTAAAAATTAAATTTTTTTTTAATTAAAAGAAAAATCACATATTAAAATTATATCAAGAGAAGTAATACAAAGTACTTGCACTTAAGAATAAATTTTGATAATTAAAAGATAATGTATTTTATGATGATTTCATAGCATTGAAACATAGAAACAAATTTACTTACACCATTAGTGAAATCATGGGCCACTTATGAATGGGGAAAAAACTTGAAGCGTTAAAAATGTAATTTTTGAAAACTATACAAAACAAATATCTAGTGCTTAATATAATAAGTGTAGCATCAGGATTTTTATCAGAATTTTTCTACCTTATATGCAGTAACTCTAATTGGCCACGAACTTTATTATTTCTGGTAGTTTGAAAAATAAAGTAAATGCAGTAATTGTTAATCTACTAAAAATATGATAAAAACATTTAAATAGATAAAAACCGAAAATTGAATAATTTTTTTCTAAATTTTCTTCGTTTTAAAAGAGAAAAGTTCTTTTCTTAACGTAATCTGTAATATGAGAAAATTATTTTAAAATATTCCTTTTCTAAAATAACTTTAGTAAAATTTCATTAAAGTAATGGCAAATGTAAATATAAAATTGAAAATAATATATTTTTGTTTTAATATTATCCATGATAGTCCATGTCAGAAAGTAAAATATGAATAGAATTGAAACATTAAATGGGGGTATTTTAATAGTGTCCATACTTTTAATAAGTTGTTTTGGAGTGGTGTTTTTAAATGTTTTCAACTATTTGAAAAAAAAAAACCTTTCTTTCAACTTTATTTTCTTATCCATAAATAATAATTTTGTCAACACACGAAATCATTATTTTACTGGATCATTTAGTAGTTTGATTTCTTTAAAGTGGCATCTCTAAAGATAAAACACATTTTTAGTTTTACTGTAAATAAAACTGTATAAATGCTTTTTATGTTTTTATATTTTATGCTTTTTATATTTTCTCAGTATTTTCCGTTTTTATTTCGGTGTGACGACACTTTTCATTTGTTTAAAAAAAGACGCTTTCTTTTGAATGATTTATTTACAATTTGAGTCACCATAATTTGAATGAGAAATGCATCGATAAATCGTATAAAAAATTCTTTAATATAAAGGTTTTGAGTACAGAATTTTTTTAAAAACATTTCTATGTCTTTCTTTTATATGGATTATCGGTAACATGCTTTCATTCTGGAAGGTAAAATACTGCACCGTCCTATTCTTTTCTTTTTGAATACTATTTAATGAAAATGGTTCACCCACATTCACTTTTGTACTAAGCTGTTTCAGCTCTTAGCAAATAAGAAATAATTTTAGTTCCATAACCCATTAAGTTATGTATAATTAATAGATAGATTGTTAATAAGGGAAAACACAAATAATAAAACCATAGAGGAACCAAAGATCGTTAATTTAAATTATTAAAAAAATGACAGATCTTTCCTGGTTTTTCATCAAATTCCTCTTACTCAGAAGGATGCTGGACATTTAATTTAATCCATGATCTGAAAATTAAAGTAGCACTGAATATATAAAACCCTCGTAATATGTGTTTATTTTATATTCAACCTGCATGTTGGTTCTTTGAAACATGCTTTGAACTTCACTAATGTTTCTAAGTAACAATTCTAAAAAGCAAAATAATGAGGAATTTTGCTACGAAGGACAACTATTAACTATCATTTTTACTGTTTTAAATTCAAAGGATGTGAACTATATATTTCTTTTTTTTCACTCTTCGTAAAAATTGCAATTACAGAGGTGTGATTTTAAGAAAATATAACTATTTCCTCGCTTCACTCATATTTTTGTTCGTTTCAAAAGTAAGGCTTCTGACCTGTATCTGCTTAGCTACTCAATCAATCCCTACATGGAAGCTAGAGCTGCTATCATTACCAAAATTGCAAGCAACTGTGTCAGATACCAATGCCATTACTCGCAACTGATGAATTGTGAGAAACATCGTATCTCTCTCATTGTAAATGACTGATGAGGCAAAACGCGAGTAATAATCAGAGTTTGCCTAGTTACTAATTACGGCAAGCTTTGCAGAATAACTGTTTTTTCCACTCAGCAGTCATTGCTGCTTCAATTCCGCCTGGAATGGCTTTTATTTTTAGGCTTGTCTGAAACGTAAGTAGCATTTAAATGGTAATTATGTAAATAAGCAAGACATTGTCTCGTCTCTTGCTTAGAGAAGTCAAATATACCTTTCAGGTAATTAATGATTGTTAACTATGAAAAATATATCCCTTCTTTGGCAAAAGGTTGTAAGAGGGAATTACAAGAATCCATTAAAAAGCATTTTGAAAATATGAGAAGAAGTCGTCAGAAAATGAAATGCATAGTAGAACTTGTAATTTTCATCAGATATGTAAATTTTATTTATAGCTCATAAAAGATTTTATAAGGAATCATTACTTAATTTTATTGATTATCCCATTTCCGCTTCAGGTAACGGTAAAATATTCAACGAATGTTAAGAAAAACATAATTTATATTATATTTATGTTTTTCTTCACAGTCGTTAAAGAATATGTATTTATAGAGTTTCTTTTGGGAATATATATTTCTAAGAAAAATATATTATTTCTTTTGCAAATGATTTTAAAATGAAGTCAAAAGAATATTCAGTTTTGAAGGATTTTCATTTATTCCAGATTCAGTTGTAAATTAAATTAAACTATTTAAGAGAATAAATTATGGGGTTTCCAGTTATTATTAACAAGAACTTTGAAAATTATTTGCAGTTGTTATGACTAAATTAGTATTTAACAAAATAGTAATGAAAAATGTACTTCTATTTCACATAATGTTGGAATATACAAAGTTTATTTATAAATATTTCAGATAATGTTAGTTTTCAATTATTATGTCATGTTCATATATATTTACTTATTGTTTGGAATAATATATCTGACAAATGGCAAATCTTTTTGAAATATTTAAAACATTATATTACATCATGTTTTTTATTTCATAGGAAGAGTAATTCCTATGAAAAAGTAATTCACATTTAGAGAAAAGTTAATTTTGGCGCATGTATAGTATGATTAAATTTTCGAAGTCTTTTAATATATAATAGTAGAATTGTTCTAAAATGAAATTCATTTAAGATAAGTTAGATATCTGAATCTTGTAAGGAAAATCTAATAAATATAGTAAACGTTAAGACTTTTAAGCTTAAAAAATTTCCCATTAGAATTTCTGAATTAGAAATGCTTAACTATAGTCTAATTTCGAGAAATGAAAAATTTAACTGGTAGCAGATTCGCCTATTTTAAACGATACCGATGCTATCATAATAAATCTCGAAATAGAAAAGATATGCCGAATGAAAATTTACACATATTCATGAGTTTCTGAAAATTTAGACATGTTCTTGAGGAGAGTCTATACATATTTGTTAAGTTCTGTACAAAATACGAGAATTGTATATCTCATTTATGTCACATATAAAGTTTGATATCATAAAGTTTGATTAAAATTCAGAAAAAGTTTCCCATTGATTAAAATGACTCGTCCCGTCTTTTAAGCGATCAAGGATACAAACAGTTCTCTTTTCAACCACTAAGTTTGTCGAGTTGTAATCGAGATTAATTAGCTGCATTCCAATCACCTTTATTGAATAAATTATCTCTAATTCACAAAGTGTAAGTTTAGGGAGTTTCGCAAGTTTGTCATTTGCATTTTGACGTTTTGATTGATGCTGGGCTCGTAAACGTGCTGATCAATTAAGTGAGTTTGTATAATTAACGAAGATGACCGGCTGTAGAAATAGCAATGCCTCTTTCATGATGGTGATTGATTTAAAGGGTTCGCCGATATTCTCTTCTCCGTCAAATACCTGAATAGTGAAAATAATGCATTTGATGTTAACTTCGGAAAATCGCTGTCTATCTCATGATTTTAATTTTGAAATGTGCTCGGGTTGCATGGTTACAGAATATATTAAAAATGGAAATGTTATTCAAATTTATTCACTCAAGTTAGAAGATCGAAGGAAAAATATGATAATAAATGTTAGCTTATGTTTCTTTTACATGAACGATACTTATTCATGTGAATTCATTGTTATTATGTTCCTTTATGAACTATATGAATAGTGATTTCTATGCATTAGATTCGAAATTTAAGAATTTCAGGTTTATCTCATGATTTTAATCTTCGAAATGTACTTAGATTGCAGTGTTACTAATCTATTGAAAATTATATATATATATATATATATATATATATATAATTTATTTCTAGAGAAATAATATCCTAAATATAATATATTAAATATAAATATCCTTTTCAAATGTTATGAACTTATTAATATACCTTAAATATACGATAGCTCAAATAATTTCCCATATGTGCTTTACTGTGACGTAAAAAGTAAGCTATTATTTTTATAAAACAGCAACTGAAAGAAAACTGTCCATTTTTTGTATATTATTGAATTTTTGCTTTTGCATTTTATAATTAATTGTAGTACATATAAGATTAGAGAAAATAATCCAAAATAATGCTTCTGAATAATTTCATGGAAATTTATTTCAAAAACTGATCTATGCAAATATTTATTTAAAATAAATATGAGAAAAATAATTTTTTAATTGTTCAAAAATTCGTCTCTTTCAGAAATGAATAATAGTTTTGAACTTTGATACTTAATTGTTATTCTATTTAAATTTTTGTTATTTATTACATCGAAAGGAGATAATTTTCATGTTTTCTTTAAAAGTATTCAATCATATTCAATGGTCTTAATAAAAAGTTCTATAATACATAAACGGTCTAAAGCCTATTTCACAGTAAGACTTTAAAATAGTTTCATAAAAGTCTCTGAATTATGCAGATTTACTTAACTGAAAAATAGATAACATTCATACAATTATTCATTACTTAAATCAAGCGGTGTAGCATGTTTCAATTTTCTTTTTCTAATTTTATGGTCCTTAAGAATTGTTCTTCTTATTAAATGTGCTTCCATTTTTAAACTTTATTAATAACACTGTAGATGTTTTAGCGTATGCTTTTTACTTCTAAATGCTTTACTCCATGGAATAGTAAATACATTTTGTTCGCTTTTGAAAAAATACTTTTTAATTTTCCAAATAAATCAAAAATTTACTTAGAAACATAAAGCGTCAATTTTTATTTTCAAATAATTATATCATTCTGATGAAAAAAGCGCATAAAAAGAATTAAAATTTACATGTACTTTATATATGCCATTTAATCCGCCACATAACCTCTGGAGGTGAGGCACCAGGGAGTTTTTATGTAACGGATAGTCTTTTTATTCTTAGTTTTATTCCTTTACGAGGTTAGTATCGAAATCAAGGAAAAGATTCCAGAAATTCTAAATCCTGTTTCAATTTATTCTCCCCCCTCTAACGCTCATTTGGACCCCAGTCAACTGAGTATAACGTCAGAAAAGGTAAAAATTCGGCGTAATTCAGAAGAAGCTACGGTTAATGAATCCGGACTGTGGAATTTCCGGCTCCAAGTCAGAGGGAGAAAATTACAAACGTGAGGTGATTTTTTTTCTTCGTCTTTTTTGTATTATAAGCCTGTTATTATTTTTTTTCAAGGGCGTTCAAACCATTCCCCCTTTTCAAAATAATTTGCTACAACCACGGCTCTTTGCAACCGTGTCTCCTTCTTCTTCTTTCACATTTTCTTCCTGTAACCCTCTGGAAATTGAATTCGTTATGAACTCCAGGAGATGTTCTCTAAATCGAAAATTATGCTAATTTTGTATCCTTGCGTCCTTTTGAAGAGGAACTAAAGCATGTGTTGGCTCTGGTTTTAATTACATAAGAAAGGGAAGTACTTTTGGTTGAGATTTAACCGAATGCTTAGGCACAACGCAAAGTTGATGCAGCATTTTCATTGATTTTGCTCGGGCTAAATTTAATCCGGTGAAAAGTATGTCTTCCCTTAAAAATGTGTGTGTGTATGTATGTGTGGGCTAAGCTTAGTACCTGAGTTTTAATGGTTCTTCAAATGAACCTCGTAGCAACATGTTTATAAAGGAATTGTTGGAATTCTCAGAGCTGATTTAATTATGTTCACTTGAAATCATGTCTCTGGCTCCGTGCTGGCTAATTTTTTATTTTGCTTACCTTGTATTGAAAGGCCCTTTTGAGGTGCTTCTGTACTTCCTTCTTGTTTAATTAATGTAACACAACAAATACATAGTATTTAATTTTTATTCTTTCGGAAATATTGATAAATTTTTCATTAAAACATTCTTTACCTTCTCTGCTTTTAACTATTTGTAGAAGATAGTGTGCTCTATTATCACTAAAAATCGACAAGAATGTTTCTAAAAAAGGAATTTATTCTTCTATTTTAAGATATTTAAAGAAAAAAGATGTATCCATTACATATTCTGAACTAACTATTGATGAATATAAAAGATTTTCAAAATTATTTGATAGTATTTTATATCTCGTTAGATATTAATTAAATAATTTATTTTAAACTCTTCTACGATTGAATTTATTTAAAAGAATTTAACTCGAGTTTTCTTGAAATCTATCTACTCCGCTCCGAATCAATGGAATACAAGATCTCTTTCGACATTCCATTGTATTAAGCATTTTTATGCTATCTCATTAGGCGTAAATACAAATATCAAGCACGAGATGATGAAATGGGACTTAGATGTGAAATAATTCACAAGGTAATTGTAGGACAGATTAATTTCACATGGAGAACTGAATTTTTAATAGTTCAGAAGTGTAGAATTTATAACAACAAAATCTCAGATAACTTTTTCTCTAACCATAATTCTTGCACATTTAAAAAAAATCGAGTGGAAGAACATAAATTATTTCTCTGTTTTTCACGAACAATTTAGTTATTCCTAAAACGTATCCCTAAATTCTTTTTAACACCCATTTGCTTATTGTATCTCCCTCTTTTTTAAATCTGTATACCATAAATCATATATAGGTATGATAGAACAGAAGGTGAACAAAAATGAGTTGTATTTATAACAATTTAAATAGCAGTCTATTTTCAGTATTTGGGATTAAATTACTCTCATTGAATAGCTGAAAAGAAACAAATAAAATAGTCTTTGGTGAATGATATTGAAGATTACAAATATTCGCAGCTATAACTAAGTGGAATATTATATATACTATGAATAACTATCAAGAGAAGAATTTTACGATAGTGTTCAGCTACAGCCGTCAAAAGAATGTTAAAGGCCTCGACGTTAAGTAAAAACCATCAAATGAAAGTTAAAGAGCTATAATATTAAATAGCATTGATATGAGACAAACAAAAGAGAACTTTCGTTCCCAATGGTGGCAACTCATTTCATTTATCAGCATACAAAGTAAAAGTAAATATAAATAATTTGTTTAACAAAATGAATTTTAACGATTTTTTATTGTATTTCATTTTTTATCAAAGGCAAAAAAGTCAACTTTCTTAAATTTACGAACATAAAATATTTCTAAATGATGTTAGTGAGAAATGCTAACTAACCCTCCCCCCCCCTCCGACAGAACCAATTCATTTCTTTAAAATGCCATAAATTAAAGCACACATTGATAGTTGCGCCGATCATGGTAAAGGGGTGATCACGGATAGGTTTAATTTTATTTCTTAAATTACACTTCATATCGAGTTTCTTTAAAGATTTTCCAATTAATATTTAAAAACAATTCTTATGCTTGGATATTATTTTGAAAAATACTTATTTACAAATATTTATAATTCAAAAGAATAATTTTTGAATGACATTATTATTTAAAATTTAGGATGCAAGAATAATGTGATGCAACATATTTTTCAGCATTTATTTAAAAAAAAATTAAAAGTCTGAGAAAAACGCACATTTCATGTATCTTTGAATGGATAGAACTTGTGAATTCGAAAAAAATTAAATATTATTCCTTACCAGTAAAGTGAGAGCAATTTAGGAAATTGATAAATACTTTAAAAGCAAATCCCTTATATTCTCAGTAGAAAAAATTTTAACCAGCTAAAGATATTTTCTTTCAAAAATACGTATCATTTTTATACTACATTCTTTAGTTTAGGTATTTTTATATTTAAAATAAAATACCAACCACAAAAGAGATAAGAATCCAAAAGGTAATTTGCAACAAGTGAAATTCGTGAAAGAAATAATAACGAAGTCCTAAAAATGTATAATAAAGAAGTTTCAAATTGATCAATTGACAAAATGAGAGAAGCATATAAGTTGTTAAATCATACTTCTAGAAATTGCATGATTCATTGCTGAGAGAATTCTTCTCCATCTATGAAATAATGTAAACCAAAATTACTAAGAATTGCTTAATATTGTAAAAAGACTTAAAATAAATGTATAAAAAATAAAAAAGCGGAAGTAAAGAAATAAAGAAGCAGGAAGTCGTAAACAAATTTACCGTAATGTCCGACGATCTAGCAATCCGTTTAAAACAGCCGAATGTAATTTCTTTGCGAGGAAGAAGTTAAAATGCAACGTAAGAATAGCATAAAATAAATGAAACAAGCAATAATATCTGTATGTGGTCTTCGCATTCTGCATACATCTGGCGTTTTGGTTCATTTTACCCGGAGAAGAATTTTCGATTTGCTTTAAAGGATATTTGTGGCTTCATTTAATGCGAGTTCCCCTAATAGGTTTTCCTTGAAATCGAAACAGACCTTTCTTTACACATATTTTAAAGCCTTTTTGATAAGACTTTTGTATTTGAAACATTTTTCATAATGTTATTATGTTTTATTGTAAAGATATCATTTTAGTGCATTATGAACATATTGTAATACAACTCTATATTTTCCAATATTTACATTATCTGGGATAGTACATAAACTATGTTTCCCAAAATGTTCTTGTTGCCTTCTTAAATATATATTTTCGTATTATTATGCGTTTTTTTAAATATAAGATCGTTAAAAAGATTGGTTTGAAAATGCGTTTTTAAGTCTTTAAAATTTACGGAGAAATGTGGAGAGACACTAATTTTTTAAAACCAGCTCTCTTGATTCATTTCCATTATAAAAATAAAATTCACGAAATATCCTTACACGTAGGGAAAATACATAAGGAACTGAAAAATCATTTAATAAATTTAGTTAAAATTTTATATAATTTTAGTGTTTTTGTATGTACGTTTCTTTTCCGAATTTTATGAATTGGATATAAAAAACGACAAATCTGTGCAATGCCAAAATTTTCTTTCAGTGCAGCTACATCAACTGGTATTATGATTTTAATTATAATTTTTTTAATTTTAATTATTTATCCGACATATAATGAAGGGGTTCTTAATTTTTGACATTACTGATCCCTCCTCTTAAACAACTCTTACGAGAAAAAAAATCATGAAATATATCTTTAAATGTAAGAAAAGCCATAAGCAAATGAAGCATCATTTTAACAAAAATTAAAAAAATCAACATAGCTTTTTGATAATTTTTTGCGTAATTTTTTGAGTCCTACTTTTCTTTTCCTATTTTATTTTATAGTAGATAAAAAATAACAAATCTGTGTAATGCTAAAATTTCCTTTCATAGATTCTACATCAACTGAAATGATGACCTATAATTTAAAAGTTTCAATATAATAGTTTTCGAGTTAAAACTTTTAAAAATATGAAATCAAATTTCAGACTTTGGATAATTTCAGTTATATTTCCTAGTCCAATAAGTAATGATATACAGCGCTGGGATTGGAGTCTTAAACTGATTATAAGAATTTATTTCTCAAAGATGATTATATTTAGACATATGTTCTTTTTGTAAATTGTAAATTCCTTATTTGAATTTGAAATTATATCAGTTAGTTTAGTAATGCTGATTTCGAAATGCCCAAATGAAAAAATCAATGTTCAAAAAATAAAAGGACTATTTTAGTTACCCCAACACATTCATCAACATTTGTTTTATAATACTAGATACAGCCTCTTTTGTCCACGTCTTCAATGCTTAGTTATCGTGAAATAGTGTGGCAAGCACATTCAAAACAAAGTTTAAATTCCCATTGAACAGAAGTGGCGGATTTCATTTCATGGAATCATAAAACACATTGAGATTGTTTAATGAATTCCATTATCAACTTTTCGTTAAAAATAAAATTTCATTTATTTTACATGTATGGCTTAGCTGCAATACTTGCCCAGTGATTAAAATAAAACTGCAAAATCTAAACTATACAAAGACAAAAATTTGGTGTTATTATCTATTTTGCAATTAAGGCTCACACAATGTTTCCAGGTTATAAATATCATGTTAGCTATTAGATGAGAATATGACATCTTTTTAAACTGAAAACAAATTTTTTTATTAAATGAGGCTTATAAAGATATCTTTAAATTATCGGATATTTTATTATATTACTGCGGTTTCGATCAAATACCTGTTAGAAGATAATATGATATATTTTAATTTCAAAGCATGATAAAACGTATTAACTATCTTATATTTAGAAACTGCTTTGTTATAAAATTGTGGATGATTTACTAATTTACAATTGAAATTGAAACTCCATCTATCAATAGTGTGCTGAAATTAATTCCTTCTATGAGAAAAATAATGTATACAGAATAAATATTAGGCTGTTTGTTTAAAATTGTAAACTTGGTTATTAACAATAGAGCAAAAAATAAAACAAATAAATCATAATTAGTTCGAATGTTCGGAAAATCGAAAGGAAGAAAAATGTTTATGATTAGTTTATAGTGCTAAATAAAATGACTCAAATTGCGCTCCTTCAGCATGAGGAATTGGAATAAAAACCCTATGCATGTCCACTTTCGACAATAATCGATTTTATAAGCATTCTTTTTTCAATTGTCATTTAAGATATATATAATGTGTTACTCAATTATATATATATGAGTAAAATGTAAACAAAGTAAATAAGTTTTACAATACGTTACAATTTCAGAAAAAATATCAATTTTTTATTTCCTCTTCGAATATTTATTCGTATTTTTTCCTCTTCGAATCCTGGAGAATAGAACTAGTTCTTGAAGAAATATATCTTCAGCGTTCAGTGACCTTTATGCCGTATTGGTAGAAGATTATATATATGACATAATAAAGATGCGTAACTTGTGAGCCATGACTTTTAATCGGACTCAAAGTGGGAAAAAACAGATTGGAAAGGAAATAATACTAGACATATAAGGAATTCAAGAAAATATATACATTCAATTATTAAAAAAGCAATTCATACCGTAAAAAAAATAGGATACATTTGGTAATATTTCTAATATAAATGAGTTTTCATTTCTTGTTTTTCCCTTTATTCCTATAGAAAAGTATATTCCTTATGCAATCCAGAAACGGAATTATTTTTCGAAATTCAAAATATTCTTAGCCAATGCATGCCAAGTTGACACATTTCCAAATTAAATCAAGAAACAAGAGAGTTGTTAATAAGATCTTCATATAAGTTATATTATATACATTATACAATTGTATATATAAGTTAACATCTTCTAACACTAGTTCCAAGTTAACAAGCTAGTTTTTAAAACGGTACCAAGGGTTTGATATAACACATAACATAATAAAATATAAATTATATAATATATATCTGTTCATTATTCTATAACTAAAAAGCGTGTTCAAAGAACTAATTCTAAAATTAAACCTTTAAAAATTTTCTCATCAACATTTAGTATGTACTGCAAATTTTTATATTTGTAAATCAGTACATACAGAGCCAACTTTAAATGATTTTGAAATACTTCGGTAAAGGCTGAAGCTTAATTCTAAAAAATCATCCATACGGCTAAACATATTCATATGAAAAACTTTTTGATTGAATAAATGAAAATGCCAATCAAAACTGGTTGAATTTTATGGCGAGTAATGAAAGATGTAGGTAGTCTGCTTACAGAATATAAAATTTAAAAGTAGCGAGTCATATTCAGTCTTAAAAAGTGACATTCTTTAAAAGAAATGCTCTAATTTATTAATTAGAAATTTTTGCATTAATGCAAGTTCTAAGCCAGATACCTTTCTTTTTACATTTTGTACATTTTTTTTTCAAATCAAAAATGTTATCGATTCACCATTTATACATATAGGATTATTTTCATATATGTATAAATGGTGAATCAATCGAATTATATATTCATTATATATATATTATATTTCATTATATATTCATTATTTATACAATATTTATTCTTCATCTACATATATATTTTCTTTAAAAGAATCAAATATTCAAAACAAAGTATATGTTTGAAACAAAAAATATTATGAAAACCACTACAATTTACTATCACAAAAGCGATGCTACATAGAAAAAATTAAAAAGCAAAATAAATTGTACTCCTCATTTTATATTAGATGTCTGATTAAATAAATTGCAAATGTACTTAATTTATTTTGAATATATTGCAAAGCAATATTAGTTTTTACCATTCATAAAAAATGAACAGAAATTCCAAAACTTTGCAATTACAAATCTGCAATAAAATATTTTATTTTTATGTGTCTTTTAATATAGAGATTTAAACTTACATTTTTTTAAAACTAAATGACTGACATAGCTAAACCCTTCGTGGAAAATTAATTAAGATAAAAATCCATTTCATCAAAATACCATAAATGTGAAAATTGACTCTTTAATGATAATTATTTTACAATTATTAATAGTTTTCCAACTCAAGGAGGTTAAAGATTAAAAATGTATTCTAATTGATTTCAATGCGTTCCCGAAAGCTAATTAAACTATATCTTTCTCATTTTATTGATGTAAAAATCATGTCCTAAAACAAAATCCTCATTTTTATAAAACTTAAAAATCAAACATTCCATATCATTTTTTGCATATTGAATTACTAACTTTTTATTTTCTTACGCAGAATTAAAAAATTTCAAAAAAAGAAAATTAAATAGTTTCATTATTCACTGTAATAAGAAATTAGAGATATTTCATTTCCTTGTGAACATACTTTTTATTATGCATGCATAAATGAAATACATTGCTCATATCAATTTAAAAATAAATATGATGACAAAATTTTATAGCTTAAAGAAAGATTAATTAATTAACTATTCAGTTTCAAATGTTCGGTGCTTTAGAAATATTTTTCTTTAAAAACCTAACACATGAAATTTATTTTTAACAAAACACAGTTATTTTTATTTTTCAGGACTATACATTGCTTTTCATACCAATCTTTTTAGTACGGAATGCGATAATGCAATAGATTAAATGAAGTTCAAATCTTTTCAAAATGTTTTTATAATAATATCTAGATGAAATATCATTCATAATTTCCATCAAACGAATTACGAAGATGAATAAGAAAATCCGAATAATTTAAAAATTGTATTTTGTTTTTATTTTAGATTCAACTTAAAATTAAATGGGTTTTTATTTGTTATATTCACAAATACTTACCATTTTATAAACGATCTTTTTTTTCTGAATAACAAGTTCTTGTTCATAAAGGGATAAATTTCATTTGTGTGAAGGGTAGAATAAATATGTAGTTTAATATGGCAAATAAATTAAATTAAATTCACTTCAAATACAAGATATGCATTTTTAATTCAATTATTTTTTATTTAATTTTAATAATTAATATTAAAATTTATAGTGATCAATAAAAAAGATAGCCAAACAAATAAAAACCAAACTTTAAAGCATATTAGAGAATTTACTTCAAAGAATTAATTTATTCTAAATGAAAAACATGTCCGAGAGCAATATAGTACACACACACACACACACACATATATATATATAGATAGATAGATAGATATAGATATCTATCTATCTATCTATCTATCTATATATATATATATATATATATATAAATTTCGAAAATATATAGAAAAATAGAATTTGTATCAGAAATTGATAATCAAATTACTTATCGGAAGGTAAAAATTTTTGAATTCAAAAAGCTCGAATATTCAATATTCATTTCAGAATTTAAATATTAATTGCAAATATATTTTCCGAAAACTTGTAATAGTTTACGATTTGTATTACTCGACTGCATTGTATAGTGTTATGTACAAAAAGGGCATTTTTTAAAATTTAATATTCATTTTATTTATGGCAATACTGTAGTTTATATTATTCTATTTATGGCTTCAATAATATGCAAAATTCTTCAGCATTTTTGAAATTAAACGTAGTTTCTAAATTAGGAAGTAGAGATGTTTTGCATATTTCCTGTTCTTAGCAAGTATTTACCGTAGAAAAGAAATAATTAACTTTTGTGCCATAAAATGGTCGAGGATCGCAACTAAAAATAATTCTGAGTTCTGATATTATCTTATTATTATATATAAATATGAATTAGATTTAGTTAATTAGAAACATTAATTAATGAATATATTTTCGACATAAATAAAAGTTATGGCAATAAGATGCAAACATTTATTATATATGATTTTTTTCTATTTAAAATTTTAACACTAAACGTCTTTTATAAAATCGTCCATGCCCAAGGTTTAAATCTTAAATCATAAATTTTGGTTTCTCTGTCAAAATATTTTTCTGAGAAAAAAAATTTATTTTTGAGCAGTTTGCCTTGCTCCGTTTAGTAAATAATTGAATCACTTTAACCAACTATGATGAAACCGAGCTTCAATAAATACTAAAGAATTCTCAACTATCAAAGAAAGATTCCGTAAGTCCTCTTAATCCAACAATCCTATTCATCAGATTGAACGAAAGAGAATATAAAATCGAATTTCTCGATTAAGAAGTTGGAATGATTTACACACCTTTTGCAACAACATGATAAGAAACAGCTTTTTCTTGAAATACCGAAATAACGCTCAAATCTAAAAATCTCTCGATTAAAATTTTGTGTGAAAGTATCGTATAATCCCTTAATTAAGTTTATATCTCAAATAGCGGTTGTTTACATTTGAACAACAGAAATTAAAGAACCGAATTCTTTTTTCGCACCTATTTTAATCCCGATTTCACGAAGCAATTCAAGTAATGGTTTTTAGACACATAATCCAAGTTAAAAGATAGAGATAGAATAAATCAACATAGCCACTTGATTATTTTTACTTTCAAAGATTCGAGTTTGTTATTCTGTTTCCTTTTCTGTATTTTAAGAAATTTTAATGGAAATTATATGACTTCTATTACTCTCAAAACGAAGCATTTGAATATAATAAACTATTTATTTTCCGGCGTTTTCCGGTTTAAACATTATTTGTGCTCTTAAAATCAGATGTCTATTATAAAAAGCCTATTATATCAATAATACAAAGCTAAATAGAAAAATAATTTTGATATGTGAAGCCTGTTTTATCATTAAACTTTAAGCCTGTAAACTTTTTTCGGGTTAGTGCAAAAGCTAATAAATATTATGGTAAGGTTAATGTAACATAGAATAAATATTATGATAATTAATAAGGTTAGTGTAATTCAGATTAGGGTAACAGCAAATTCTTTACAAAAAATGAATATAATATACACTATAGTTAATCTGAATCTATTACTTTTTCTTACACAGATGTATATCATTGATTCTTAACGTAATTGAATATTAGAATGGATTTGCAGTCAAATGATGAGCATTCTATGTAAAAAATAAATGAAAAAGATTATCATTTTAAATTTAACAAGATGTGGGCAAAATTTTAATAAATGCAATGATAATTAACAATAAAACTGAAATAACATCATTTAATTATACCTATTCAATTTATCAAGATTATTTTTTTTTAAGTAATGCTCATTGTAGCTTTGCAGAGATTAGAAATTAAAATTCGTTGAAAAAATTAAGAAAGTAGCAATTGAAATGAAATAACAAGAAAATGGGTTAAAATATTACTTGAGTTTTTTTTAATATAGTATTTGATGAAATCCCATTCCGTCAAATTTTTTAAACCTACATTTAAAGCGGGAAAAAATAGAAACTAAGAAAAAAGACTATTTCAAGAAGATTGCAAAAATAGATCTAAATATATGAAATACAGAATTAATATAGTGAATGGCTGCCTAAAACAGTGTTTAATGCAATGTTAGATTTATTTGCCACAAATTTCTTTAAGAAATATTTTAATAAAAAAAAGTGAACAATCATAGTTTTTTTAAGAAAGACTTTTCCAATAATTACTTTTATTTAATAACTTACTTTAAAAAATTAGAAATAAAAAAAATTCAATTTTGTAACTAGTAACGTTTATGACCGCAGCCTTTTAAAAAATAATTTAAGGAACTGGTTTGAAAGTTTGAAGAATTCAGCGCAGCTTAAAATTCCATTGTTCCTCAAAACTAAATACAATTAAAGTTTCTTGATATATAAAAAGACGAGAAGTAGTACCGATTCTAAATATATTTCAAAAAGCTGGAAAAGTTAAAAAAATCCAAAATAGTAAGTAAGATTTTCATAATCTTTAAAATATTACCCTCAAATTATGGTTGATATAAATATAGAAACTACAGGGTTTCCGTTAATGTATTTTTCCATTAATTAAACTTTTCCTGTTTGTATGTATTTGTAGCTAAAAAATAGCAGGAATGAAACAAAATGTAACACAATAAAATGGAATATAAGTTCCGCAAGAAATAGTTTTAAAAATTTCGGCAAAAATAAGACAGATTTTTGCGCTGTTGGAAAAAAAATTGTCAATAATTACAATGAATGAATGGGAAATTTTCATCATTAATTTTCAAGTTCTAAAAAATACTCCTACAAAAATGATGAATACAAAATAAAATTGTCAAAAACTAATCTTTTATTAATTAGCATTTAAAACCTCTGGATCACTTGCAGCTATGTGTTAAGCTACTTTTTCTATAAAAATTGCATTATCTACTTTGGGTATTTGTTAACTAATTTCATTTCCCCATTGTTTCCCACGTGTGCAATTGTTCAGTAGTTTTAGCTGCAGATGCCTCCAAATAGGGAAATTTTTTATACCGCCCTCCCCCAAAGTAACAAAAATTCGACTTATTATGGCTTAGAAATTCTTAAAAAAAATTTGTTATGGATCTTTTTCTCCACTTTTTCTTACCCTCTTTGTTATGGGCGTGACCGATGCGCACAAATATAACGAATGTGTTACGGGTGGAGCACTGAATACTCAGCGCTTATTGATCGGAAAACACTTGAAGAAAATTAAAAACAAGAGAAAAATGTATGAACTCTGACGTAATTTTTATCCACTCTGTGTCTCCTGAGACACCGACTGGCGAAAATACTGATTATGAGTCTCATCTTTATGAGATATCTATTCAGGTGAAATTCGAAATTGCTCCGAGTCTCGTTTGCAAATGAACATAATCTTCTTTAGGGACGATTTAGCTGACCAAAAATAGGCCAGTTCACGCACGAAATTATCTAAAGTTTTGTACAATATTTACGCAGCTGTTTTCTGGAAGATTGATTGTTTCACCTCTCTTGTACATTTAAAGCTAATTAAGCAGATATACCTGCCCTGAAAGAGAAAATTAATCGTCTTCATCAACAACTTATGGAAAGATGCCAGAAATTTTCTCTTCTCCTGTCAGTATATTTTTACCTAAAGAATTTTATTGGTCATGTGCAGAATTGAAATTAGAAACTGGATCATATTTGAAGGGGAACAAAATTACAGAAAATTTCGAATAAAAAATTTACCATGTGGTAGCACTAGTTATGGAATAACTGTTTACTCAGAAAATTTTAAGCAAAATAAAATTTGCCATCTTTATGAACAGAAACACAAATAAGAGTTGCATTTTTGCTTGCTCTTTTATTTATCATCATTAAAATACTTTTTTATGATATTCATTTTAAGGTTTGCACAATTTGTTTAAAATTTTTAGAATATCTGGATCAAGGAATTTCTTTAGTTTTAGTGATATCGACAAAAACGTATACCAACATTCAATCAAAATCTTTTTCCGGAACATAAGAAAGAAGTAAATTTATGTTTATTTGGTTTATTCATCATTAAAATCTGAAACAAAGAAAAGTGGCTGAAAATGCAGTGTAATCAATGAGTGTTTTAAATTCCATCCTTCCTCTGTAGAATAAAATATTTTATTCGATTTTATTCGTTGCATGTAAAACTCCGATTTAAATTCAATATCCATAGATTATTAAGCAGTAATTAATGATCAAAATAAAATTATAGCAGATGTTAACAGAAATTAAGAATATCAAAAATATATACCTATTTTTAAAAACCCTTATTGTATACGCTGTGAAATATTCAGGTATTATATAAAATTTTAAAAATCAGCGGACACGTTGATTATATTTATAGGCATATATTTAATAGAAAGTTCTTCATACACAAATAGTATGGAGTATCTTTCAATTAAGAAAAGAACCTGCATTTCAATACTCTTTCAACTAAGAATATTTTTAAATTTCATAATATATTATATAAAATATAAATTATGAAATAAGTTATGAAGCAATCATCTTTTATTTCATCATTTGCTGTTCTAATGGGTTAAATATGGGCAAGCATATTTCTATGTTAATCTGGGAATATTTAACAATTCTGCCTAACTTATTTTATTTCTAGCTATTATTTATTTATTTTATTTTTGTCATTATTATTACTATTTATTAATCATCAATAACTATTTGTCAATTTTATTATTACTAATTAGGTCCATTTTGTTGCATTTATTACATTGTCTTTCATATATTTTTATTATAATTGTTTAAAAGTCAAAATAATCAACACTCAAATTTATTACGCCATTTATGAAATTATGAAATGAATAATTATGATAAATAATTATTCACAATATAAATAATTATGAAATTTCTAATCGTATACTCATCTGATAAAAAGAAAATAAATGTTAATTTTCAATGTAATACCTCTCGTCATCATACCAGATTAAGCGATAAACCTCCTCCAGTGTTCTAAAAAGATTATGCAACCACATACACAATTTATCAATATCAGTCATCATTTACTGCTAGATATTTCGAAATAAGTCTGAATTTGTGTTTAGGCAGCAAGTCCAAAAGTGAACCAAACAGGTATTTCTCTTAATTTCCACAGAGTTTGAGAATAAAATAAATGACCATTGCTTCAACTCAATGCCTGAATCATTACTCAAAATGGAAGTTTCGCAAATGGGAAAACTGTGTTCCTAAATTTAGATCCATGCTAACTAGGAGCATTAGGCTATGGATTCTCAGAATATTTCGTATTGATTTCTTCAGTTTGTTAGAAAATTTACTTTAGATTTCCTTATGTATTTTTCGGAGAAAGACGAAAGAAATCGCTCTGTTTCAATTCCTGCAATGTTAGGGAGGGTGTAGTACTTAAGACTGAAGGAAAGTTCCCATTGAAATTCACTGTGATGAATCGTTTTAATTTTCTATTCAAATACTTTGTGATTAGAAGGTTGAATTTATTGCAACTGGCAATAAAAAGACAAGTTTAAATTCGAAGTGAAAGCAGTCGGTTGCGAGCTAAGAGAATGCGAGTTTTAAAAATCAAATGTGATATATTTATATATGATTCATTTCATTCTCCCTCGTAATGAATTTTCATTCATATCTTGTAAACGAAATAAGCATATATCTTCAACATCTCAATTAAATTGTGTACATGGCATTACATTGTATAAATCAAGATTCTTTGAATTAAATACATTTTCTTTTAGTGAATATATATCCAAGATTTCTTCTTAAAATTTTTCATGGTTTCTTTTTATTTCAGGTAAAATAAATGAGATAATTAATATTAAAGCTCAAATTATTTCTATGTTTTAATTTTTTAATATATTAGATTGTATCTTCTTAAATAATGAAGCTCATATGATGTTGAGTAAAGATTGCAGGTATATTATTAACTTACGAAACCAATTTTCCATACATCATGATTATTATACATGAAAATTAGTAATTTTTAAAATTATTTATTCGTTATTTTTTGAAATAACTGATAATAGGTATTTTTGATGTAACCAGATTACAGTTATTTCATGAAATGGCCCAAACGGTGAAATAACTGGATTATACAACTTAAATTAACGTATGCATTCGAATATGCATTTGCGATGTATCATTAAATGACTACTCAGCAAATATAATTTCATTCACTAATATAGCCAGTTATTACCAAAAATAATTTAATGCATTCGAAATTACTGTTAAAACATCTTTTTGAAATTTGAAAAAATTACTTTTTCAAATGCATTCCTTGAAATATTTATTATAAATCAAAATACAGAATTATTTAATTTCCAAATATATTTTGAAAAAACGATGCCTTCGACATTATATATATACTTATATATTCTTAATATAAAATTATTTTATAATATAAAAATATATCATGATGTATGAGCAAAAAGTAAAAAATAAAGTAGATGGTGATTGATTTCCATGATTATGAGGTAACGAAGCTTAATATCGTTTTAAATTGTGTGCAATAGAATTTCTCTAAACTGATTTCGCGTTTTCTAAATAAATTTCTGAAATCTTATGAGTACAAACTATAAAATAACATCCAAAAATTATTTATTTTTGAGGCTTTCAGCATAACAAGAAAATATCTTTAAATAACTACTACAGAGAAAAACTTAATATATATACTTCTTAATATATTAAGAAATACTGCATTTGATAAAATTTACCACGGGCATTGAATTCTTAAATAATTACTATAATAATTTTATTTAATTAAAATTTGATATAATTCATTTTAAATAGGAAAACTCTGCTAGAATATCAATTAACTGGGAATAAACTTACTTAACTAAGCGGGACAATAATACATTTTATAAATTAAATATATTCTAAAAATCACAATTAAAAATTTGATAGCTAAGAAAAGTTCTTCAGTTTTCTCCTTAAGACACATAACGGCTTATTTTGCTTGTATGTTTTTAAAATAACTACTAAAATCTTAGAAGCGCTTTGATATTATTCTACTCCAAAAACAACCTTCAAAATTTTATTACTAAAATTATACAGCTTAATGGACTTTCTCGGGCAGCTTAACCTTTTTTCAAAATTTTAAGAATCGGTGAGTGTCTTTTTCTTTTAAAATTTTTAATTACTATCTTAAGTAATAATTCATTAAATTTCTATATATATATATATAATATAACATTTTCAAATTTATTTCAAGATATTTTTTCTATTTATGTTGCCATTTGATGAAGAAGTTGATCGATTATTTTTCACTTTGTAAGCATGTAAAGCCCAAAACTGAAGGGTGAACACGACTTTGAGATATTTCTACTTCTGTAGACATAACATAAATAGCAAGCATAGCTTGAGTGGACTTTCCATAAGAATTAAAATGTAAATTACTATATTGAGACTATCTACTTTTATATAATATTATTCAATTTAAAAAATATAAAATACCCAAAAATCAATAATGCTCAAAAACTTAAATGCAGAGTATGCATTGCTTTAAAATGTATTTCATTACTATAACATAAAAAATACTGACAATGTGCTTTTCACATGCATATTTAACTAAAATTAATAATAATTACTCAAATTTCTATTTTCTTGAAATGGAGCATTTGATTGGCAAGAAATTTTCTTTAAAAATAATAAGAACTCCTTCAATCATGCGCAAATTAAAGCATCCCATTTTTTAAAATTATTCTATGTCAAATAAAGAATTCATTTATTCGTTTAATGTATCCTTTTTAAGAAAATTAATAAAAAATAATTATTATAAAAATTTGATACGACTGAAACTGCAGGACAAAAAGAGAACTTTTTTTGACATTATTTGAATAAGCCTGTAATAGAAAGTGAGCATGTGATTCATATATAGACATGGTGTTTTAAAAATAATGACACTGGGGAAACCAAAAGAACTCTAATATGTAACTATTCTGAACATATTCATTTAAAGTATCACACAAAGGATTATCAAATATTATTTTTACGATTTAACAAAAAGAATTAGTTTTTCATTGGCTATCAGAAACATAATCTGGCCATAAATAGTAAGATTTTACAATTCGATTTGTAAAATCTAAACCCTATTTTTTGCTTGGAATACTTTTTGTGTTAAATAATATGTTTCATTTCAGACAAATCCGAACACAGTCATTTTCTTTAATATCTTACTTTCGCCTATGTCCGAAATAAAGACTTTTCTTCTATCACTAAAGACGATGGAACTTATAAATCAATGAGGTAATCGCCTCCACGTTAATACATGAATCATTCAACTATGTCCCTCTTCCGAGTGAGTTTTTAAATAAAACTCGAAATGCGATTACATCCCCATTAGCTATCTGTAACCGTCAGAACTCAAGATGATGGTCATTAGAAAACAATGATGAAAGGAAGAACTAGAGCAGAAAGTCATAAATATCTCTTCCCAAAGTAACTAAGCACTTTAACGAGAAAGCTGTTGTTTTGTTGAATCGCAAGGAAATAGAAATTCGAGTTTCTTCAAATTGGTAACAAAGATATGGTGTCATTTCTTTTTATTCGCATGAATCCGATGTATCAAAGAAAAAATAACTTATAGCCTTACAGAATATAGCCGAATTATTTAACACTACCTTATTTTGAAAATTGATTTAGATAGTAGCATCAATAGACATTTTGCATGGAATTTCACCTAAATTTATAAGAAGTATTGTGAACATTTCCATATAAAAATAAAACTTTATTAGGATATGTGTTTATGATTCGTGTCATTAAACTTATAATCAAATTCATCAAGGGTTATCGTATAATTTACGAAACGTGTTAATTATTTTCAGGTTTACTTCGTTATTTTTAGAACTTTTATCAAAATTTATACTTAAAATTAGAAATATAATTGATTGCCAAGATGGTATCCTAAATAATTTTTTCTAATCAATTGAATAAATCCACAAAAAAAGGAATAGATAGAAATTATAAGCGCGCTGATTTGCTACATAATTTAAAACTTTTTTTTTTAATTCATGGTCCAATTAAATTTTGAAAACATACTCTATGGCAATTTGTTCACGAATAAAATTAAAATATTTTCAGTTTTGAATGTAAGTTGATATCGATGTACAATGAATATAATAGACAGTGTATCATTACATTGAAAATCATAGATATAATTTTAAAGATCGTATTTTTTAAAAGATATTAAAATGATTTTAATCAAGTGATAAAGTAAGATGTGTTAAACTTCGTTTTTTTGTAATTGCAGATGCAAATATACGAACAATTCCATACCTATCTATAATCTATGATTCAATGAAAAATACAATGCAAAATTGAGTTAAAATACTATTATATTTATTTCGTCATTGTCATTATGCTCAAAAATAAAAACGTAGCGCTTGTTTCATTTTTTAAGTTCCCCATAGAAATAAAAACGTAGCTTTTCTAGTAGTATACAAATATAATTTTTTTTTGTGAGAAAACTCTCTTAAATTCTACTCTATTGAAAAAATAAAATATTTTACTTGGATAAACCCGAGATAAAAAACAATTATTTAGGCATGCGTTTTGTAAGTACACATGTCCTTTGTTTATAAAATAAACTATAATTTCCTTATATTTCAATGATTCTTTCTAACCAAATAATCTAGATTTGAATAAGGCAATTACTGCTCTTCTGATTTCAAAGAAATATTGAAGGTTATGAGATGAAATATGCCTTATTTTTAGAGACCTATTTTAGTAATTAATATTTTATTTAAGAAATATTATTAATATCTTGTTTTTTTCCTTAAAAAAGTACAATCTGACTAAATCATATTTATAAAAAGCCAGTCATAGTTTTCCACAAGATAAAATTTATGTAATAAGCTTTTCTTGCCAAAGCAGTTAATTATTTGAACAATAGTTACAAAAAATGGAAATATTCAGCAATATCGAGTTTTTCCTTCTCATAGAACCGATACATGGATCAATGCAGATGATGTTTTAAATTTACATCATACATTTTCTATTTTTGCATTGAAGAGAATATTTGGGTTCTAAAGTTGTATAATATTGATAGTTTATTTTTGCTATAATTTTTTAATACTTTTTCGTAAATGTTGTGCTTTTTTCTGATTTTTTTATATTTATATGCAAGTAAAATATTTTATTTAAAAAAGATTTTGAAAATCATTGCAATTTAACCGTGATTAATAGAAGAAAAATAAATGAGGCATGCTTTGAATCTCTTCCTTATTTATTGAAAGCATGAAGTTTTACAAATAGATATATTGCTCAATTTTTTATTATTAAAAATGATGTTAAGAGATAGAAGTGAATAAGCATAATGAATGTCAGGAGAAAAGAAAAGTGAGACAGATTAAAAAATAACAGATGCGAAATCATTTTTTGAATGAATAATTGAAAATATTTATGGAAATCCTTTCATAGGCATATTAAAAGTTTTAAGGAGCATAATAAATTTGTTTTCTCAAAGAAACTTATTTTATTTTACACTTTTCGTGCAAATTGATTTCCATTTAAAGGAATGTCACTTCAATATATTTATTGTTCTGTAAATATATAAATATTTTTCTAATAAGAAAGTGTACTTTAAAAGAATATATAATTTTTACTGAAGATCTTTTTAAATATGAAATTGAAATGAATGAAATTTTCGGGTGGGAGTAGTTTTATTCGTATGAGTGTTTGAATAAGATCAACATAAGAACACAAAGAAAATATTACTGACTGGCTATTCAATTTTTAAGGAAAAGTTTTTTCTACTTGCTTTAACTTACATGATGTAGCTAGATAATGTTTCCTATATAAATGCAATAGCTATAAAATATTGTATATAAAAACTTAAATTATTAATTTGAAATGCCTTTTAATGAAGGAAAGAGTTAAAAATAATTTAATTTGCAGATGATTGTTTGGTAAAGCAGTTTGATTGCAGTTTTGGTAAAATAATCTAAAATTAATTCATTTTAAGATGGTAATATATTTTTATAGATATGATTATAATGTAAAAATAATTATTATACATTTATGAATGAAGAAACAATATCATTAAGTATTGGATATCAAGTCATAATTTTACAATCAATAAATTATTTATTTTCTTTATCTGTTTTGCTTATAAGAAATTATTGATTTCATATTTTCAAGATGATATAGAATAATTTCTTTGTTAGTAAATTTTGCTATGTTGGTAAATCATTGCATTATTCATCAATATATTTGATGAATAATGCAATTCTTCTTTCACGCTTAAATAAAAATTGCCTTCAAAATCCTATGAGTTTAATACATTTAAAATTTATATGAAATACTACTATGTATGATCTCAAATAGGAATTTTATATTCAGATTCATATCTTCGAGCATTATATCATTGCAAAAATAAAAAATTAAAAACGTTTATTGTTAATCGTGTTAGAAAAAGATGCTAATCAACTAACGAATAATTGAAATTAAAAATGACATAAAAGGCATTGCATCTTACAAACAACTCTATCTACTACTCAAATATTTTACGCTTAATTATTTGTAATGTAAGAAATTCATTAATTAAACATCAAGCCAAAATTAGAAACAAATGTATCTTAATAAAGAATAAATATAAAACAATTATGCATTAATTTTATTACATAATTAACAGGAATATGATCGTAAATTTAAAAAAGATTTGCTACTATTTCACACAATTCCCTGGTGCACAAATTAATTTGTTTTTCCTGTAAGCTACAAAATAAAAAATGGAATAACTAGGTATTTTTCTTGAGGTTAAATTTATCTTGTCAACAATATTTGACTGTCTTTTATATCCAGATTTATACTTCTCATATAAACTTTTATAGAAAGATAATTAATGAAGATTATCTTTTGGAATAATAGAACACTACTGAAGGATTTAAAGCAAATGAAATTTTAGAAAGAGAGTAAATGTAGATGAGCATTAATTAAATTAAGTGAAGAAATCAACCACCTGATAATAGATTGACACAGTGTCAGTATTATTTATTTATTGTTTATTGTAGTGGTCTTAAAAAACCAGTGAATAAATGTAACTAAAAATGATATATACTGCATTGTCAAAAAGTACTATTATTGACTTTTTTTTTTCGTTCTAAACATTATATTACAATACAAATAATCTATTCATTTGAAATGTAAGAAATCTGTTATTTAAACATTGCATTAAAACAGAAAAAAAAACTTAATGAGCAATGATTGCGAAATTTCATCGCGTTAACTATATATATATATTAAACAGATGCAATATCTTAAAATTTTAAAACTTCTTTATTATTTTATTTACTAAATTTCAAATACAATTTCAAGCTTACTTTCTTCAAATAAGTCGTTATGAAAAATCTAGTAATTTTGAAACATTTAAGAAATGTCACAAAAATATGAATGCCAATGAAATGCATAAGAAACAATGCAACATACATTGTTTCTTATGCACTGCATAGTAAATAACAAGTATTAAGTTGAATAGTAGAAATCGTATTATTGATTACATTTATTCTTGGATTCCCAGATCAAAGTTCCAGAAGTATTAACATTCTGAAATGAATTCATTTCTATTTCCTTGGGGGAAATTGCGATTCATTTTTAAAGGTTTATTTTGTCAGGTAAAACTGTTCTTGAAGGTTTTGCAATCCTTCCGTCTTGGAAATATTCCGGCAGCTTACTGAAAACCAAATTTGCGAAAGGGTCTGTTACTTCCTAAAACTTTTCCTCTCTCCCCGTTTTCCGGTTTTAAAGCTTTTCTCCCAAATACACACTGAGAGAGCCAGGAAATTCAAAGATAAATTGCCTCACGATAAAACAACGCAAACAGTCTTTTGATATACATTCTCGCTTTCGCTGACCTGGTTGCGTTTGCTTATTTGCTCCATCTATTGCTGTCCCTTGTTTCAAAATTTTTCATGCAAGTTTGTCATTTTTCGTTGCGTGTAAAATCCGTTGACTTTTCTTGTATAGTTTGAGAATGGAAAATTTTCCGGTGATCCCCTTTTATGACCACGATTTTCAAACGTCATAAAAAAAATATTTTTGGCATATGTGGTAGGAGTTTTCTTTGCACTCGATTTCTTACCGAAGTTGCAAAGAATATCTTATTTTATAGGACAAGAGTTGAATTTCAAATCTACAGCTTTTTTAAAAATATAAACACCTTTCTGCCAGATTTTTACACACTTTTATCTAATTCGTCTTATGTGAATAAATAGGCTCAATATATTAACAAAAATGTTATCTTGTAAAAATCGAGTACTTAATTGTTTATAATGGGTGCTAAAAAATTCTGATTAAATCAATATAAACAAGAATTTCTATAATTTTTTAAAATTTTAAACAGTTTTCTAGGTTTTTAAGACTTTTTACGCATAATATTTCACGAATGTAATGTAAATAAGTAAATATTTAATTTGATAAATATTTCTTAAGATTTTTATTTTAAAATAGTGGAAACATAAATTTTCTTAACCTTTCAATGTGTGCCGTATATGTAGTCAATGTCAGATATACAAATTCTTGGTTATGTCGTAAACATCCGCCAAACTGATTATCCGTCTCATAGTTTTAATGAGTCCTGTACATGTCATGATATTTCATCGCACTGCTAATGCCAATAATAGTATTCAATATTTTTAAAAAACACTAACTGGATTAAATTATATAGGTTATACACAGAACATTTAAAAACCCCAGCAACGTGTTTCTCTAAAATACTTAGTGCTTGAAATTTAAACAAAGTCCATCTATTTTTACAAATTATCTGTTATAGATAGGTTAAAATTTATATATATTCCATATGTTACAAATTCCTCTTTTCACATTGCTTAGTTCATCTTTTTCTTATTTTTTATACCTATTGAATGAGTTCGAATATTTTTTACCCATGAAACAAAGGAGAGTATAGGTGGGGAAATTATTTTACAGATTTTCCAAAAAATAATTTGACTTATTATTTCACAACAATGCAGTATATTTCCCGCAGCTCTATGATTTATTAAAAAATTAATGTATTTACTTTCTGATCTCCACCCATATATTCTCAAAAATCATGACTCTTAAAAATGTTCGTTGCTTCTTACACTCTCAATGTTCCAGCTAGAATTAGAACAAATCTTTTCCATTCCATTTAGCTTAAAATAACATAATCATGAAAATGTAAAGGTGTTAAATTTAAAATGTGTAAAGCGTAGTTACGTTTTAAGTTTTTTATATAAATATCAACTGACACTAAAATATACGATTTTATAATTGATGTGAATTTGTTCCCTGAAATCCTTTCATCCATATTAAACTCAACTGTTCCGCAACCACATGCCTTGTAAAATATCTTGTTAATTTCGAGATTGGTTCAAATGTGTTTTATAGATTTTAGGGGATTTTATTACTCCTCCTGTATTTCAGGGTTTTTTTTATTTCTGTTATTCAACTGCAAATCTACTGCAGAATGTTAGCTTGAAAGAAAAAACCTTCAGAAATGACATTTTTGTGTATTTTATATTTTTACACAACACAATTTGTCTCTACCGTTATGCTACTTAATTTCTTTTCGAGTCTCAGCAGTTTGAATCTAAATTGATACTTATAATAATGAACTTCCTCAAGCGAGTTAGATACTACCAAACAACAGTACAAAAAATGTAAATTTCGGAGAAGAATGAATTTTAAAATTCTGAAAAAAAGTACTTATGACTTCGAAAATTCCTTATGATGAACTACTTCCGCAAAAATGAACGGCAGTATTATCCGTTGACGGTCACTTTCCCGTTTCTTTTAACCTGACTTTAATGCAACTCCACCGCTACCGGATGCCTTGTTAAAATGCACGCCTGCCATTGTTGAAAACGGATGTTGCTCAGCTGTTCCGACTAACCGACTTTTCGTTAATCCTAATGATGAAATGTAAATATATCGGAGCTTGCCGTCCTTGTCGGGAGTCCATCTGCACTGCCGTGGCTAATTCAGTCCTCTGGACTAATCCACGTTCCCGAAACCTAATACTCAATGAGTCTTTTCATCGACAGATGAAGAGCTGAGTTAAGCACTTTAGCGGATGTCCTACGCTGTATTAGGGAAGAAAAAAACTCAACAAAAAACTGTGCTGAAGTTGAGGAAGAGAAGTAGAAGTAGAGGAAGTTGAAGTAGAGGAAGTTGATGAGAAGGTATGACAAGAAGGCCAACATCATTAATTATTACTTTTCAAGAAGTTTATCATCTGATTTATCTAAAAGTTAGGAGTCCAAAATTTTAAAGTATTACTCTTATGTTGCAATATATGTATTAGAAAATCATTCATTTCTTTAAAATAATTATTTGACATATTTGGAAATAGTGTCACTTTTAAAAGATTTTTTTTGATCATTTATTTACTTTTTTTCATTTATCTGTTTCTATTTATCCTTATTAATGTATACACACTTGGAATTTCATTTTGCTCTATAACGTCTCATTTTATATATATTTCCTCTGAAACAATTCCCATTTTTATATATTTATATTGGCTCACATTGATAAACAAATGTTTGAAACTATATTTTATATTTAATCGATCGGATGAGTTATCTAGAGCTATATCTTATTCTTATTAACTAAGAAGCCCATATACGGTAGCAAATCTTTCATTCCATTACTTTTTCCTCTACTACAACTTTTCACTTCAAAGTCCTTCACCTCCTCGTCTCATATAATTATTTCAATGATATTTTTAACTGCCTTTTTCTACATATGATCTTGTAATAATTTTGAGTTTATGATGTACTCGGAACACTGTGTGTCATGACTTTTTATTATATCGCTTTTAATTAAATTAATATTAACTCCCATTGATTTATTTCGTTTTTTTTTTTTCAATTACTTGCTGTTCTTCACATTTACAATGGACCTACGATAAATTTTTAAATTATTAATGAAATAATTAGATGCATAAAAGAGTACTGATTAAAATAAATCCTCGAAAATATGGAAGAAAATTATTTTCTGTTTTGTTAAACATTTTTAAAACTATGCATTGCTGTCAAAACACGATGATTGAAATATGAAAAAATTTCCCCTAAATTGTTTTTCCTTTTTCTTTTGTGTATTTTGCATTATAATTTCTGATAAAGTATTTTAAAAAATAACTAATGCTTGAAATTCTATAACACATAAATTGTGATGTTTGGGTTCCCCTTGTGCATCGAATTATGCTATTATAAAACTGTCTTCCATTGACGTAAAACTCAATGCAAAAATTATTTCAACTCATGAACATTTTTAATAATTTACTGATTCTTATTCGGATCAATCCCGTAACAGACATTATCATTTTTAAAAAAAGAGGTTAAATGAAAATTACCTGGTGTTTTTTATAATCTTCTGTAGAATGTTAGTTTTTTATTTGTTTACTGCTTTTCTTCATTTATTTTCGTCATATAGTTTTCTTTTTCATCTCTTATAGTAGAATTAAGGATAAAAAATACTCTGACACCATTCACTACACATTTAAACGAAATGCTTCTCATGAAATTAATTTAAAATTAATTTGAAACATTTAATTGAGATTAAAATATGTACAATTTTGAATATTTGAATTCAACTTATTGCATTTTCTAGTGATAAACCATCACCATAATGTTTGATCATTTATTGATGCTTTATTAGCGTATAATTATTTTGCTATCTAGGTAAGCGATGTATCAAAGTATTGGTTTGATATACATGAAATCGGAAAACAATCTTAGTGCGAAAAACAAAAGCAAAAAAAAGTTTAAAAATCATGTAAAAGGCGGAACAATGCATGACGAATATGCATACATTAAGAATACCATTCTCAATTGTACCTTCTATTATAATATTTTAGCTGTCTCGTCACTGGAAGGCTATTTTGAGAAAAATTAACATTTTCGGAATTGCGAACGTACTAATGATGCAGAAATAAATTTAGTTTTCCTGTATACTACAAAAAAAATAATGGAATTAATAAAAGCAGATGATTGCCTGACGTTAAGTTTATCTGGTCTATGGGAATTGATAACATCCTTCTGTAACCAGCTTTACGTCTATCATAGAAAGTTTTTATATGGAAAGATAATTAATGAAGGTTGTCTTTTGGAGTGACATAAAACCACTGATAGACTTCAAACAAATGAAATTTTAGAAATAGGAGTGATCTCGGAAGACATTAATTAGCTATAGAAACAGACCACCTGGCAATAAATTGATGCAGCATCATTATTATCCATTCTATATTTTTCTTCATTTCTGATGCAACTTATCGTGTAACAGATAACAAACTCTAATTTAAAAGGATAATAGGATACAAATTCAAAATATTATGCTTCCCTATAATAGTCTAAATAGTGAAATTTTTGCAGATAATTAGAAATAAGAATAATTTTTTTTTTATATTTAAAAAGAAAATCATGGTTTCGACCTTAGTTGTTTCTACTGTATATTATCAATAAGTGTTTGAAGACCTCTAAATTAAACAAGAATTTTTTTAAGCAAATATTTTAAAATTATCTTTTGTTTGAAATTAATATGAAATGATTATTTATTATAAGAAGACATCCTTCGTGATGATAGTGTCGATTACGATAACAGTTTTGTCATCATGATTTAAAATTTATAAATGTCTAAAAGAATGCACATTTCATGGTCGAAAAGTTTCATTCAAAAGATTATATAAAAGTTCCAGTTAAGGACCCTTATCCTTAAGTAGGTCTAAAAGAGGAATTTAATAGCTAAAATTTCTACTATAAGGGTAACTAATTCAGAAGATCGCGACGATTAGTACAGACTGTTGAAACAAATTTCAACGAATTGCTTCAGAATGTATTTTATCTTATTCTTTTAATTTTGCGCTTCTTTAAGGACAAATTTTCAACTGAAATCTTCATATATTTCTATTTTCTTCAGGATTTGTTTAATACTGATTAGCAGTTTCTAGCCTCATGTTTAAATGACCCAACTGCTTCATTAGCTAAGTAAAGTTTACATTTTGATACGTATGTGTATTGCTTGATATTTCTGACTATTGAACTTAATTACCTAGATTAGAAAGATTCCTAGAAACTTCTTCAATGATTTCTTTCATTTGGAAGGAAAAAAAACATACACTTTTTTCCCCTAGTCGTTAGCCTAGCGTCTGCAAATTTAAAGGAGAACTTTGAATTAGAAATGGATGAATTTATTTCTCAGAAATGGACACCATTTCTTTAACTAGTTTCCTACCTTTAGCTATCGAATTATAAAGATAAGGAAAGGAGATGCATTTCAACGAAATAAAAAGATCTCAAGACAACAAGAAAAGAAATATATAGATATGATATAAATTTCTAATCTCAGTTATAGTTTTAGATGTTACAGAAGATTTCTAAACTCTAAAATCAATTTAGAAATTAGAAATTTCTAGTTTCCTGTCTTCATCATGTCATTTGCATGGACGGACAGTAAAAAAACACTAATTCTTTTACAAAACTTAATATGTACATGATTTCATTTATTTGATAAAATTGATATTTCTTCTTAAAATATTTATTTTAAATGTTTGAAGACTCTAAATTAATACAACTCACGTAAACATCTTTGATAATTGCATATTTACCACAAAAATGATAACAATCCTGATTTATAAAAGGAACATAAAATAAAGTTTGCAGTAAAGACCTGTTCTTTTATTGCTATTATCTCATAAAAAGGTGGCATTTGTGGCTTGTAGAATAAACATTAAAAAAATTATGATAGAGACCATAATCTGGATCATATAACCACAGATATTTCATATTCGAGACTCCCTTTGGAAGAGCTTTTTCCGAGTTATTGGAAACTAATTATCCTCTTTGCTGGAAACGAGATACTCTTAAAAAACAATGCAGATTCCCTCCATGCACCGCAGATATTTTTTAACAGTTATTTCTTTAAAAGCAGAACAAAAGAATCTCTCTAAAGCTGTTCGCATAGCTTCTGTTACAAGAGAAATAATTTCATTAATCAAACGCACATGGGGATCTCTCAAACAATTTTAATAGAGCAATCCGGAAAAAATAAGAAGGGAAACAAGTTGCATTTCTTACCCTAAAAGTAAAATCGCAAATTCCACGGCAGCGAATATAAATCAAAGATAGAAGAAGAGCCGATTCCTTTCTTCTAATGTATGCATTGCCTCATTTTTTTTTTCAAGTATAAGCTTCTATACCAGCAACCTTTAATCACTATTACTTTTCCTTCTTTCTTTTTTGGGTTTCTCTGAGTTAATCAACTGAGCAGCTCACAGAGCTCCCCATCAATTAAGTCAAAAGAGGTAAAAGCCTCAGCTACAAAATTTTAATGAGATGATTAATCTTGATGGCGTTCGGAAAATCGAATTTTTGTGACTAATTGATTCGAAATTAATGCTTCTTATTAATGAAGAGCTTTTAAAAATTAATTTCTGGGTTTGAATGCAGCGCAGACAGTCTCCCTCTTTATTTTTAGCCCAGATCCGAATGTTGACGCCGGGATATGCTTTATAATCCTTTCTGATGATGAGCAAATGTAAATTAGTAATACAGAACAGTTATTATGCGTGATGTTAAGATGGGGGAAGAGTCAGCTCAAATTCTCTTGTTTATGAGTGTTAATTAACCATGTTTTAATCTTTCCTCTCGTAACGAACATATGCTAACAAATCTTTCCTGAATATTCATGTGATTAGAAATTAAGTGCTCAGTGTTTCATGAAAGATTCATTTGCTTGTAACATTTTGTACATAAACAGCTTCGATAATAATGCTGTCTCACAATTGGATATTTCAGCAGTGTATTAATTCTAAGATATATATTAATTCGAAATGCAACAATTATCCTCGACAATGTTTTAATAAATCGAAAAATATTTTATGTGATTGAAAAAAAATAATGCTTCAAGAAATAAAGTATATCTCGTGTTTTCATTCTAAATCATTAAGTGTGCTGAGTTAATAACTCAACGTAATTTATTGATTCACTAATGAGAAATACTGGAAATCAAACTCGCATTAATTATTCTCTTTGGGTTTTCCACCGTGTTCGAAGCGAAAAATATAGCTAATACACAAATATAGTATTTGTTGAAAATTTGGATTTGTCAGTATGTGAATTATTAATAAATTACCCCTGAGACCAAGATCGCACGTGTATGAATATCTATTTTCTAAGGTTATATTTCAGAATTCAATGAAATGTAAAATTTTTGACTGTAAATTAAATTGAATATTACCCGTAATTGGTTTGGAGTTTCAAAACAATTTTTCTAATAGCCATGTTTGTACATCGCATTTTTATAAAAGATCCTGTTATAGAATTTTTTGCATGGGATTACAAATAAATATGAGACTATGTTTTCCTTTGGCATCAAATAAAAAAAATATTTTACCTATTAATTAAGATTTAATGTTATGCATCGTTCCTTTTTAATCTACACTCACAGATAAATAAAAAAGAATACCAAACTACTATTTGATATTCTTAGCTGTATTACAGCATTCCGTTATCTTGTATAATAAACTATATTATTCAATAGTAAATATTTTGCATTGTATTTGGACAGTTAGAGGCTAATTGTAATGGAGATTGCAATACGCATGTTGTGTAGTTTATTATTTTTTAGTCAGAATTTTCCCTACGTAAGATTTTTATGATGAACTCCATTACGCCATCACAGTCAGTGCCCAGGCAAAATTGGTATTGAGAAATTGTGAAAAACGATGTTTCGTTTTAGCTAGAAAATTGAAAAGAAAAAATATTTCATTAATTTTGATTTACAAAAAAATTAACTAAACTTTTAAAAATATTTTTGCGCGGTTACTTGGTATCTCTATCAAACTATAAAAAACTGCTTTAATTTTTTTTCTAATCGAAATATTTTTTATAAATCAAAAATATCAAACCTATACGATGGGGTAAATTATAGCAAATTACAACTTCCAGACTTAGTTTGAATTGTATTTCATTCTCATAGTTAGACTTTCGGCTTTTAATAGTCATGAGCACCATTTGAGATAAGATCTTCGCTAAAGATTCACTCTCTCCCACCGCAGTACTCTCTGAAAGCATCTAACAGAGGCTCACTTAATTGAAAAACAAAAAAATATTCCTAATACCCCACTTTATAAAAGAAGTGAGAAAAAATATGAAGACATAATTAATAAGAAATGAAAGCAAAAATGATGGGAATCGGAACGGTTGAAAAAAATACAAAGGAAAAAAGGGTGAAAGAAGGGAACTAACATACAGATTCTAAAACAGGAGAATGGGTTAAGGAGTAATTCTCATGATATATCAATGGAATAACATTCTGTTATGAATGCTATTCCAAACAGACGATTGGGATTATGTTTGGGCTGTCTACCCTCTTTCCTCTCTACACTGGGAGGAAGACAGACTTACTGAACTCCGCTTATATGATAGTTCTTCAGCGAATATGGATTTTAAACTAGGGATATTCCAGTCCTGAAGCCAAGACAGTATAAAACATCCACCTTAGCTCGCAAATCTGATGAAGGAGGATAGATTCATCAATTAATTTGCAAAATACGGATACAAAATGGGTGTGATAGGAAGCAGTCTATCGGTTGGTTGCATTAAATGTAACAAAAATGCACTTGGTTGGTTACTATTTGACTTGATATCGATTTATTGAAAAATTTAATTTTTATGTTACTTTAAATCACTTATTATGAATTATTATTACCATACCAAGTGACTATCATTCCCAAATGCGATCAGTACCTAAATTAACAATCTCCATAAAAATGGAACATAATGTTTAATATTTTTTGTTTTCATTGTCACAACTTGTCTCAAAGATTTGGGGCAAGTTGTAACAGCCACCAATTTTTGAAAATAATATTTTTGAAAATAAAATCAATTAAATTGTTCAATTTGTTTATGATGCATATTATGAATCAATAGTTGAGCTATACGAATGGCTGTAATAATTAATTACTCGCAATTTCTTAATATATATAGGGTTTTTTGTCAAAACTTTTTATAACCTAAGTCTCCTATATATCTTTCAGTATTACAAGATATTTTATAATATATACTATATCATAAAATATTCATTATTTCATATTTTAAATTATATTATAAAATATAGATAGATATTTTACAGTACTGAATACCATAGCATTTTACAATAATATAACCAAACTTTTGTGATATTATACAGCAACATCGTGCGTTTGAAGAACAACGAAAACTTTGACAAAATATGTTGATAATTCATTGCTTGAAGAATCATACCTAAACACTCATGAATACATAAAAATGAAACTGCGTTAGCTTCATGGAATCCTTTTTATTTCTGCTGCTGAGAATTTTCTCAGTTTTTCCTTCCCTTAATAAAGAACACTTGTCATGCCAATCCAGTTAATATGCTTCTTTTCAATAACTTCTTTTGACAGGACGGGATTAGTTTTCTATAATTAGAATTAGTATTAGATGGAAATCTTCAGCAGTTTTGACTTAAAAATAAAATCTTTTTTTATTATTATTATTCCAACATTCCTATAGATTGGGTACTTCTAAAATTTGAAAAGTAATTTTATGATATATTTATAAAGTCACCTGAATGTCACAAAAATTACATTAATAAATGGCGATTGCTTACTGCAAGAATGACATTTATACCTTTACGAATAAGTTTTAGATTTTATAACTAGATGCATATTTGCTATAATTTTAAATTCTCGTATGATTTCAAAACATAGCAAATTTTCAATTCTTCTTCGCTCGTATAATCTCAAAAACACAGCTGTGTGAAAGTAATGAAACTTCCCTATGTCTTTTTGATATGAGCCAATTTGATCAGCAAATAAAGCTTTTTATTTCGATTTCGATAGAAAGTAAGCTAACGATTCATTTACTTTTACTACGAGGAAAACATTTTTGTCATTTGAATTTTTACTATAATCAATCATAAAATAGTGAAAACAAGTGAATACAGTTTTTTTTTTAACTAAACAAATTTTACGAAGATAATATGCATTTGATAAAACACTTAGCTAAAAATATACGAGGTGCAAATCAAATGAATTAAATGTGAATTTTTAATTAAACCATGGGAGTTAATTTAATAATACATCTCTGTTATTACAGATTGAAACTTTCTAAATTATTTCATCAAATAATAAATGACAAAAAGAATACTTTTGAGCTCAGTATTACTTTTCTTAGAAATCAGTTTATTCAAAATTAGTATTTATTATTCAGTCGTGTTTTGAAACGTATTGAAAATGAATAAAATATTACTAAACAGTGGGTAATTAATATATATCAAATTTTATTCAACATATACAACTTTAGTTATTTTTTTAACTTTCAAAATCCATGATCACATTGCCAGTCAATTTTAAATTAATTGGTAGATATCAATAATTGTAAATAATAATAATTTCAAAATTTTGGATCGAAAAATTAATGACATTTATAGAATGCATGATATCCACTGCTTTGTTATAAACATCCTTGGCTAAAACCTTGTTTCTCCAGCTGTAATGTAGGACAGCGCTTAATGAGCACAGAGCTCATGAAAATATTTACTATAATAATTTCCTGATTACTGTAATTATTAGAGAATTTCTTGAGTGAGTTATATACTCTCCGTATATATGTGGAAAGGAATTCAGAAACTTATATGAGCATGCCAACAAGGTTGGAAGTAGTACGTTATTTTACTAATGACAAACATTCTTTTCTAAAAGAATCTGTATCAATTATGGGTATTTTTCTAATCGATAATGCAAGAATTGCTCGAGTTATGTAACATATAAAAGAATGCCAAACTCTTTGCTCTCTACTTTCCTTTTCTATGATAACTGCATGAAAATTAATGTTTTGTTTGATTGCTATTTTTTAATGTAAAATTACTAATTATTGCGAACTTGCCAAACATTATTTTGGGAATCTACCAGTATTTAGGGAGTTATATACATATCATTTCAAGAATAATTTTACTTTCATATAACATATCATAAATCACATCTCCTTATAACTGGAATTTTGATGAAAAAGGGGGAACCTTCTAATCTAACTTGAAAGGTGTCAATACAACATACAGAAACTTGTTTTAATAAGCGATCTTTGATCTCTTTCATAACGTAATAAGAAAAAGAATTAAAAATTAAAACAAGAATATTAAAATGTCTGGTAGATAATTAAAATACAGAAAGATATATTCAAAAGGCAGGAAGAAATTCTAATGGTTTCTTGTTACCACCGTGAGAAAACTTTAAAATAATGATGTAAAGAGATAATAAGTAAAACATTAAATAAATGGTAATTTTATTTTCACAGAAATAATTTGACCCTTTTAAAATCATTTAATATTTAATCTCAATTAAAATTTTTGAATGTAAAGGTTCATTTTAATTTCTATTTAATGTCTACCACTAAAGCTTTTCAAAAAGAATAATGGTAATGCTTCCATGTCCCGATTTTTCAACAGTTTCCCTCTTTGAAATTTAAAAGAAGAATTCAATGTATTGTGTTTCATGAAATGTAAAGAAAGCGTTCCGTTAAGGCAAAATATATTTTTTAAAGAAAAACTACTTTTTAAAAATTATGAATGAATTCAGTAAAGATGGCATTTTAAAAATTCTAAAGTATTAAAATTAGACATCATTTTAGAGATTTCTTTATAAGCTAATGAATCTTTCATAACGAATATATATCAGTTAACAGATGAAACTACAGATTCGTAACTGGTCTATTAAAAGGAATTTCCTTAGAATGGCAAATAGATCTTTAATAGAATAGAAGTCATATTATAACACAATTATAATTTATATTCCTCTAAAAATCTTTTTGTACTAAAAGATTTATTAATATTTCTTCCATAACTCTTTTGTGAACATATTCTTATATTTTTAAGCATTCATAAGTCTTTGAAAATTAACCCAAGCAGCAACAGTGGTCGCTAAATGATCGGCCAACCGTCGCTTTGATTGGGTAAAACCCGCCTTTATTTGCGACCCCTCGATATTGTATCCGGGCGACATCGCCTTTCGATTATTTTCTTTCTCCTCGCATCAGAACGTCGCCTCAATAGCGGGGCGATCTAAAGTTCTGATTAGTCGCCAGAATGTATATTTACGTGATTGGAGCGAAGTCCGAAAAAAACGTCTCCTAGATGGCGCTAGAAATTTTCTATGAGTCACCTGCTTTCCGAGCTAGGGAAAGTTTGGCGCCTTTTCAAACGACAAAGGAGTATCTGCGGTGATTGTTGAAGAACCTTGAGTTATTGAGTATCTGCTATCTGAAAACGTGGTAAGTGCAGTTTTATTTTTAATTATACATTTTTATATTGTTTATTAATTATTCAAATTAATATATTATAATTATTCTATTATAATGTACGCGATTTTATGTTAAATCTGTAAGTAATTAATTGTTCATAACCCTAAAATGACGCTACATACGGTGTATTCCATTACTTATCAGCTATTACTCTATACGATTCCATTCTTATTTTAATGTTCTCAAATTAGTGAAATCAATTTTTTTAGGTGTTTAGTTTACCTCTCTTTACATTTGCTTTCCTACTTTTTATTTATTTTTTTAATTCGGACTTCATTCTTCATATTGATGTCAACGATCAATTCTACAGAAAGATAAAAGTGCATTTTAAAAATTAAAACACGATTCGAAACTGTCCGCCTTATAAGGAGCTTTGTAAGGTCAGATAAAAATTTGCACATTTGAAATTTGTATTAATGACAAAGTTATGAGGGGTTTTTTTTTTCACTAAAATTATCACAATTATTTTGCATACCCATGAGAAAAAATTATGGCTTTTTCAGGTGTTTATAAAAAAAATTACATAAAATGTATTTTACCTCTAATTTGTTTCATACTTAAAAATGTTTCTCAGGGGTGATTGTGCTTCGGAGGTTACCCCGGAATTCCAGTTTTTTTTCAATTATCCAAATGATCATGTGATATGTATACATTTATTTATGCTTTATCTTAATTATAAACAAGAACGAATAATTTTATATTAGTTGGATTTAAATATGCTCTCCATTTTCTTCCCCATTTTTGTAATCGTTCAGTCTAGTTTTTAATTTACCAGAAAACAGATTTATCATAAATATCTTTTTTTATCGTTTTATATCGTTTGAAATCTTGAATATCATTTGTATTCGATATTCAAGATTTCAAACTCTCATTCTAAGAAGGCTAATTTGTATATCTAAAATAATATTAATATCTAAACAGTGAGATTTATCAAAACCAGTTTGAGTGGTTTTTCATTTTAATTGTTAAAATTAACGGAATTTCACTGTTTGAATATTTACTATCAACAAATTAAATCTAATATTGTAACATGCAATTATTTATTTGTTATATGTAATTAACTTTTTTTTAGTTCAGGGATTTTAATTTAGAGGCACAATCACCCCTGAAATATGCTCTGCATTTTCTTCCCATTTTTGTAATCATTTAGTCTTTTTTTTTTCTGTACCAGTAAACAGATTTATAATAAATAAAATGTATTTGATATTCAAGATTTAAAAATCTCATTCTAAGAAGGCTAATTTGTTCATTAAATATCTAAAGAGTGAGATTTATCAAAAGAAGTTTGATTGGGTTTACATTTTAATTGATAAAATTAAAGGAATTTCACTGTTTGAATATTTACTATCAATAAATTAAATTTAATATTATAACATGCAATTATTTATTTGTTATATGCAATTAACTTTTTTCAGTTTAGGGTTTTTAGTTATAAGTGATATAAATTTCCGTGTTTTTAATTTAGAGGCACAATTATCCCCGGTTTCTATAAAAATAATTTAAAATTCCTTTGTACAGAATATTGTTAGCATTTAATAATACTTTTTATGTTGACAGATCTATTTTTATGGTGTTAAAAAAAAAGAAATTAGGATAGGAAAACTGACATTTAGAAACATTTGCTGTAAATGTCAACAAAACACTAAATAATTTAAAGAGATATATGCATTAAATCAGTGGCACAAACAGAAATTTCTCAAGGGGAGGTCCAGGGTCAGAAGTCCACCATTCTCGTATCATACCCCAATTATTTTATGTACTATATACATAGGATTAGAATCAATTGAAAATAAAATCAAGGGCCATGGGTGGGTCCAGACCCCCTGGACCCCCCCGCTTGTGTGCGCCACTACATTAAATTCTTACAATAGAATTGTCATGGTCAAAAATGGTAATTTGATAAACATTTGGTATGTCGGGTTATTCTGTTCGTCCTGCTTGACATTTTTTTTACTAGGATTATTGGCTGGAAAAGACTCAACAGTCTCTCACCTGTAATTATTGATTGGGTTATTAAACAAAGGCTGATTATTGTTATTTTAAATTTAATTACTTCTAAGCCACAGTGCAGAATTATGTACTACAAAATGAATCAGATTAAACAATAACAATGAGTTTTATTTGTAATAAAAATATTAGAACCCATTTTTTATTTAGTAATAGTATTCAGAGATTTATAAATAAAAACATGTTTAGCTGCTTTGTCATTTCTTAGTCTGTTGCGAAGTTTACATTGCACTAATCCATAAGTTGAAAAATTCTCTATATAGAGGGAGATAATGCCCTTACACTCAATAATTGCTGAAGAGCTTGGTGCAGGTGCTCAACATTTATATTTTCACTTGAGAAACGGTAACTTTTCCACTAATCAAGTTGAGAAATCTGATTAAACACACCTTCATTAAAAAGAAATTCATAAAAATAATCAGATCTTCCTAGGAATTTCATGATCATGGGAATGGTATCCGATGAATACTTTTCCTTTGCAAATAGTGAATCTTTTCTTTCCAAATCAGTTAAATTCTTTCCACAAAAGCGAGAGTTCACAATAGTGAATAGTAAACCCAGTTTAAGCTTAGTCATGCATGACTCATGTTTTTGAAACTAATTGTTTATGACCTGATAGGTGCAGGAAACAGGTTCCCACATGCACCTATTTATCATGTCAAAGTGGTCAATAGTTAGCAATGCTTTATCAATATGCTTATGGCTGAAAGCCTTCTTTTAAAAATATTCCTGAAAAAAGCGATTTAAATCAATGATTTTTTTAAAAAATCAACTGATTTAAAATCTTGATTTTAATCATGATTTAAATTGGGGTGATTTAAATCAATCAACCCTGGATAAAGTTATACTAAATACCCTGAAAAACAAAATCTTAGTAGTTAAAGCTTGAATTGAAAGATTATGATGATAGTGTTCTTTAATTTTCACAATGAATATCTACTGATCAAACTCAAATGATTCAAAGTATTTCAACATGTAATGAAATTATTGATGATTTAACAAAATTGAATGTCAGATTCCCCACTCTTTCATAGCTAAATCTTAATCTCCATTTTAAAAATATTTAATACAAAATCTGCCATTAAATATTAAACTCATTACTCTGGACTTCAGTGAAAAATATTTGTCATTCAGGATGAAGTGCAGGGACTTCTGAATCTTACATGCTACATTGTGTGTGTGCACTGGCAGCGATTGGGTGCCAAATCTGGGTTTGGTGTGGGGGGGGCAAGGATTTGTGAAGCCTCTGTAGTGGGCGCAGATGATTTCCTACAAAGCAAATTATAAAGCATTTAGCAAGTTAAGCAAAATATAACTATTATTTAATACTGTGATTTTTTCATGAAATTTAATAAAAGATGTGTAACAATAACTATTTTCTATTAAAAAAAACAAAAACCACAATTTTTTCTCAAGTGTATGTAAAGTTAGTCTGTGTGATAATTTTGCAATAACAACTCTCAACTTTGTCATTAATACAAATTTTAAATATGTAAATTTTTGTCTCTATTTTATTCAAAAATGATTTTTTTTAAAAGGAGGGCTCAAAAGCCCTATAATTTTGTTTTTTAAACCTAGAGTATGCATTTATGATCAGTGACTGACAAAAGTTGAAAAATCTTGTGAACATAAAAGATATCACTGTCAAAATGAGAACCAAATGCCGGGTAAAAATATCTACTAAAGGAAATCATACATGGAACACATATACAGATTGCAAAAAAGCAATTTGTGGCAATTGTACTTAGACAAGTAAAATCCATTAATTTCTACTAAAACTATACATAATGAAAATAAATGAGGTCAGTATCATATAAATTTGCAAGCTAATTAATTGAACAAAAGTAGTTTATAATTATGTATAAAGCTTATTTATTTAGAGTGGAAAATAAATTTTTTGAATGATGAAAATATAAATAGTTTTCACATTCTGTTTAATCCAACATTTTGATTATCCAAATAGACTAAAATTCCATGGAATTCTGATGATCGAGTCTCAGTTATAGTCTTATTAAATTAATTTTTACCATATTTCTAGATTTTAGACATTTAGCTGGTCTATACTAAGAAATTCTGGGAGGAGACACACTGGCCCCTTCAATCTTCCTAAGTATAAGGCAAATTTCAGTCTTTTTGCTGTTTATAAATAAAATTTTGTCTTAGAATTGAGTTTTTTCAAAATGATTTCTAAAAATAAATCAGCAAAAGCCTTATAAATTCTTTTTTAAGTTAATGTATATATTATTATTATTGTGTAATAATACTATTATTGTGTAATAATAATGCATGTAAAGGACTAAATTGCTCTGTTTGGAAAATTTGTTCTTTCTCAAATTTTCATTTAACAGTATTTTTTTGTCTCATTTTAAAGAATTTTATATTTATTTCAGCATCTGTCAGAAAGCACCGTCAATTTGAGAAAATCACGGAGCATGAAGTAGAAACTGCTATTAAAAAATGGCTAGTATATGCCAAAGACAAAGATGGTGGACGAATGCACCGAAGGACTGTATTACCAAATTTGGACAACGCTGAATCGATTAAAAAATGTTCTTTTAAATAAAGTTTTTTTTAAGTCTCTACTTTTTTGTGGGTTTTATTTGAGCTTTAATCATGTTGAATATTGGTTTGCTCCTGTACAAGAAGAAATAGTGTATATATTTTTACTGAACACATATGACTTACAAAATAAACAGTTACAAAGCTTATTTTTTTTCTTACTTTTAATTGATATGTAAAATTTTAGTTTTTGTGATAGTTTTGAAATCAAATTTAAGTAAGGTAGTAGGATCTATTTATTTATAAATGTAAAATGCTTGTAGTTAAAAGGCAAAGAAGCTAAGAACTTAACTTAGTTTAGTTTTTGAAATATTTGTAATTCACATTTAATAATATAACAGCATAAATTAAGGTATACTTGCATTATCTTTTATAAAAGATAAATCACAGGATTTCTTTTATTCAGAAATTGTTGAAATAATCTTCTGGGACTGTTTAAAATTACCACAGATCCCATTAGAAAGTTACTATAGATATATTTTTATGTTATACAGATGAATTACAAGATTGTAGTATTTGTACATTTTTGTTTATACATATTGGTTTTAAACTGTATTTTTGTTTGGATATTAGATTATTGCTTTGAAGAGCACTAAGAAATACAATAGAAAGGCTTAAGATGTGCAGACTGCTTTAACCTTTTCACTATTGGAGAGACTATTGTTATCCCAGAATAAGTTTGATACTTGATTATGAGACTGAGATCCATTCAATCTCAATGTCTACTCTATAATGTATGTGTGTGTATATATATACCATATTTTATCCATAGTATGGTCCTCAGTCCAGTATATTTACCATGGGATAGCAGTAATCTCACTGGTAGTGAAAAGGTTAATAAAGTTTCTGATGTATCTTTTGTCAAAGTTGTATGAGAGTACTTTGCTGAGTTTTCAAAATTATAACACATGTAACAAGATTAATAAATAACTAAAAGCATTTCAAATTTTCACTAGTTTATTAAAGAATTCCTAAAGTTTGTGCAAGGAAATTAAACTTAATGCAGCAGTATTAAAAGATTTATTACTAGAAATATTTGTTATACTCTTTTAGAGATTTTTATTTTATTTATGCTCATTTAGAATATTGATTTACACTTCTATTGGAGGCAATAGTACAGGGTTTCTACAATGAGGATAAACCTGGTAAAGTTGGGGGATTTCAAAATTACTTTATAATCTGGAATAATCCATCCACAGCTCGGCAAAGAATGCATGTTTGTCTAACAACTTTCCATGAGAAAAATTGGATATCTGAAGCTGTTGCAGAGAAGACAAAGAGTTTATAATTTTGTTAATTTGCAAGTAAAAGAGAGGATTCTTTCTTTTGAGTTTTATCCAGTGTTATACTAAGTATGCAATGCTAAGTTATGTTTATTTTTTACTAGTAATATTGTGAAAAGAAATTATTTGGAATTTTTCGATATATACTTCCAAATTAAAAAATATTTAAATTTCGTAAATAGACAATATTGAGATAACTAAATTACGTATAGAAATATTTACTTAAGTATGCAATGAGAATTGTAGGAATTTCGTCAACCTAGGCATAAAGTAAAACAAGGTTACTACACTCAGGAAAAATCTGAAAAACTTAAGGAATTTAAAGTTTAATAAACTGGGAAAACTCGGGGAATTTCAGAATTGTAACAATGAAACCAGGGAAACAGTTTATAAAAATTGGGAATTCTTCATGTTTATAACTTAAAATTGTTTATAATTTCACACTAAAATGTTTAAGGATTTTAATTTTTATCTTAAAACTAAATATTTTATTTCAAAAATGAATTAATTCAAGGAAATAAAAATAATGAATCTTTATCGGACCACCCAATTATTCTATATATCGGTAAATTATTCATATCAGGTTGGCCGCTTACTTTAAATGTCAGAAAAAGATTGGTACTAGGTCGCCCTCTATTTATAAACGTCGGTAAATGTTTGGTACTAGGTCGCCCTCTATTTATAAACGTCGATAAATGTTTGGTACTAGGTCGCCCTCTGATCATAAACATCGGGAAATGATCGGTACTAGGTCGCCCTCTGATCATAAACATCGGGAAATGATCGGTAAAACTGTCTGAAATACGCCGCGGCGATGATCGCCAGGCGTTTTGCCGGCGGCCATGCCCAACTACTATCCGAGGTCGCCGGCGAGGTCGCCCCAACGTCACGAAATCGAAAGGCGATGTTTGGCCAATGAATGGCCAACGATCTTTTGCTGCTTGGGAAATAAACAAGTACTACATATAAAAATAAATTTTCGAGTTTTAATTAGTTTGGCTTATATTTACAATGTAGAATTTAACTATAAATTGGTCAAAAGCATAAATATTATTTAACGAATATGAATTTTTCTATTTCAATCACTTTTTTTCTTCATTGTTTTTTCGTGATATAAATAGATAATAAGTAAATCATTTTTAACAATAATTTGTTCGACATTGCACTCCATATAAAAAAATTAGTTATGAAACATAACTAAAGCTTGTTAGAACCGAGTAAAATAAGTTATTTATTCAAACCATACAAACTTTGTTTTTATCTTTAAAAAGCTTCATAGTATATTTTGTTTCAAAGTGCTATTAACGAAAATCTGTAGCAAAATAAGCTATGAAAAGATTTTAAAAAAAGTCTTATAAGTAACGCTGTGAAATTTCCTCTTATGGCCGATGCTTAGTACCTTTGATGAAGTTGAGAAATGATGTTAATTATCAGAATGAGAAAGTATGTTAGATTATAAGAAGGGAATTTATTGATTAGTTCGGCCAAGCAAGTTATTTCGTGGATACTTACAAGGCTTTCTTTAATGGTCCCCGATACTTAAGCCACTTAATCTCAATATTTTTCAGAGAGGAAAATATTACAAATACGAAAGCAATCTCTGCTCTAAGAAGACTTGTGTCTTTTAATGATTCTTACTACGCACATAAATTATCTGCAATACTTATTATTATTAGCTAGATTGTATTTAAATAATTGGGTAACATTTTATAGGATGACTAAAACATTTTATTACATCTTAAGTAAATGTGTTTTTTCCCAAAACCTTTATCTGGCACTAGCATCAAAATATAACAATAAGTTTTAACTTCTATTATTTTTTTTTCTAAATATTATGAGATAATGGAAGTAAAGAACGTATTTGCCTATTTTAGAATAAAAATTGATGTCATTTGGTAGATTTCTAAAATTCTGAATTTTGAAATTCTATACTAAATATGACAGTAAACTATACTTACTTATTCTTACTATATATTTTACAGATTTACTTGAAATGATACTTTTTTTAGCAAAGTATTAAGTATTTCATATTCTCTCTGTTGCTATCAATTCATATATTGAAAAGGAATTAACGGAATTTGCAAGAAGCATATTGTAGATTATAACTAAGTAAACAATAAATCTTATATATATGTATACAAAAAACACCTTTTTGTATGTTTATGCCTGGTTATATTATGATTTTAAAAAAATATAAATGATTAATTTCTGTATATTGGCTAATATTTACATGATGCGAAGGAGATTTCTTTTTAAATATAAAAACCTATAGTTTTTTAAATCCAAATTTCTTTAGATAAAATTTAATTAGATTATGCTACAGTGCATACTAAGGGAAGCTTTAATTCAATGCCTACTTATTATTATACATTCTACCTTATATATTCCTATTATAGAAAAAATAATGCCGTAAATAAATTGTAATAAATAAATAATTTTTGGCAACTTTTTTATAAAAATAAAAATTTACATCAAGTATCCTTAAATTACAATGATTTATGCAGATATTTTAATTTTAAATCCATGTATCATAATTTTTGGAGTTAAAACAATGAATGTTTCCTGGGAATTTTAAGCTGAACTATTAATTTGATCATTTAAAAGTTTTGTAACTTTGAATCCTGGGATAAAAGTTCAAATATATTTATACTACTCAGTAACATACAAATATTTCATATCCTTTTCTATAAATTAACGCTCTAATTAATTTTAATGTGAAAATCCAAGAACTGTTAATTTATAATCAGATTACTCCTTTTACAAAAGTTTCAAAATTTTTATCCTATTATAGATACTTTTTTTTTCATCCTCGAAAATATAAGAAAGTTTGTAGATTTTCAATTGGGTTTTGAAATACCCTCCAGCATTAGTAATAACCAATTCTTGTTTCGTCTTGAAAAAAGAAGACAAACCTTACAGAGAATCGAATATAAACGCCTAGAAAACGAAATATTATTTTCCAATTTTTTACTTTGATTCTGAAGATGATTTTGTAAATATATAACAGCTTTAAATATGAAAGTCTTGCAAAAATGACCAGACAAATCTGAAAAATATTTTTATTGCACGATATTTCCCATTACATTTTGATTATTAAATATCATTTGAAAAGCTTATTTGCATTCAAATGATTCGAAATAAGTAATTTGTCTTCATATTGTTATACCACGAAAAGCTGTAAAATGGGGAGAAATAAGAGGAATAATTAATAAAATTGATTGGAATGTTCAACTACCTTTAAGGACTTAAAAGTAAAACAATGTGGTCAAAAAGGACTATTTTTCATTAATTTTAAGGTTTTAAAATTACTGTTTGCGCATTTATTAGCTGTTAAATACTCTATTTCTTAAGTCTAATAACATTTATTTAATGTATAAAATTTTTTAACATTTATTTTATTAAAATCGACTGCATATTCTTCTAAGTAACAAAGATAAGTGAAATTATCTCTGTATGTACATTTCTCCTAATCGTCACCATAATCTACAAGTATAATTTAGTTCAAAAATTGCAGTAGTTTGTTGTATGTAGATAGCAAAGGGGTTTTAGTGTCGAGAAAATAAACACTTTATCTATTTTATTTTCTTCGGATAAGAAATTTCAAAACTAATTTCTGAATTTAGAATCTGAGGCAGACTCTGACGCAGGTATACAGAAATTAAACAGCTTTAAGAAGCGCACTTCAGCTATTGAAACATATTGATGTGTTAAAGTTGTTTGTATGATAATTTACACTTTCTCCTCGAAAGTTGATGTACATGAATTTGATTGATAATATTCGGGTATTACTTGTAATTTCGGGAATTTCCAATATTGATCTGATTTAACTGGCAATGGCATATTTAAATATTTCTTCAATCAATAACTTGAAAATATAAGTTATCTGTCACGGAAAAAAATTAATGATTAATATATGTCGTAAGTACCAGATGCATACTATCCACGCACCTATTGTCAAATCTTGATGCATGAAAGAAAAATAAAAGCACAAAATAAAACTAAGGGAGTTAAAAACATTACAATAGGCTTTGAAGTATTTAAAAAAATTAAAGGAAATTTGAACCTCTTGTCATCAGAGAATTCCGTTAAATTTAAATTTACTAGAAAATATTATACTTTTAAAATTAATGAATTCAAAATATAGCAATTATTCAACAGAGTTGTTAAAAAGAAAGTTAATTATTTAAAAATACTGATTTAAATTGATATAAAATAAATAACTTTATAAATATAAACTGAAATTATTACTAATATAAAGAGTGATACAAGAATGGAAAATATCGAAATGATTAATATTTTAACATAAAGGATAAGTCACATTACTGACCTCCGACCCACAACTAAGGCGCACGGATTACACTCGCAAGACTCAATGACCCTATCGCCGCAACAGCAATACTGGCGGGAACTGTGGTTGAATCCTAAGGACCATCACTGGCCACGGTACAACTCTCCCCGGAGAAAGAACATCCGGTCATCGATGGGAGGGTCAGTGTTCCCATCTATTATTGTACCCACTGGGTTGACGAGATCCAATCACCATACCGGAATCATCTCATCCTCATTTCGCGGTGCTCTCCCGGAAGTTTAACATAAAGGGTAATAAGTTGAAATGCGAAAAAAATGTCAAATGGCTGGAAAAAACTAATGTTACTAATTAAAAATATTGTTTTATAAATACTTAAATTCTACAATGAAATTTTGCCATTTTCAGGAAACTGAAAGGAAATATCCTTAAATTCGATTAATGTTCAACGGCATTGCATGTGCCATTCAAAGCATTGATAAAATATGGGTCAACAGAAATTGGTTGTGTGCAAGGAGCCATTAGATAACCTGTGCCACTAGCAACACCAACAGCTTGTGGTGTCGGCAAAGACAGAAGAAAGCATCAACAGCCAACCGACATTTTATCGGTCACGGGAATTTGCTGATTCCTACTCTTCGTTTTGCATAACTCAAAAAATTTGTTGGACCGATACTTTGTCAACCGATCGAAATCGATGTGTATCGATCAGACCAAAATCGCGCCGACGCAACTGCATTTTGTTGAATAAAATATCACGGATACCCCATTTCCCCCAAAAAATGTGGTATCACTTTTAAATATAATTGTGCGATATAAATTCAGCAAAGAAAAAAAGAAGGCAGCCCGTCATACGTGTTTCTGCTCAATTAAGCCATAAGCGTTCTATTCTGAAATGAGATTAATAACTATTTTTCTATATTAGTGAATAAATGGAAATAATTTAACACATTTTCTAGAACACAACAAAGACATTACATGACAAAATATAATGAAAGTTTTACAAGGAAAGGTTTCGGTCATAAAACAAAAGAATATGATCATATCATTTCTACAACCTGTACGTTTAAACAAGGAAAAGAGAGGATTTTATTCAAATCTCATGGTTGGTGGGTACGGATTAAGTTTGAGCAGAATTCATTTAAATAAATTTTGCAGAAACGCACGTTGGAGCACAAGCGGCAGTTAAATGTGCTTTTCTAGTCTTGTTTCATGGATGTCTTACTTCAATTTCTGTGAATTCTACACACCATCATGATGAGGGGCTTTCCTTTAAAACTTCTAGGGGGATATATGTTCCTTTTTTTAACGAAGATGGGAGAAAAAGCAAGATAACTCGAAATATTTGGGCTGAATAAAATGAAATCTTTCATAAGGCTTATCCTTATGAAAGATTTCATTGGATAAGCCTTATAGTATATGCTATGCTATGCTTATATCAGCTATGCTTATAGTATATACCATACTATTTAAGATTTCAAGGAGGAAATTTAATCTACTGAAATCTTTACTCTAAGGGGAAATTTTAATCTAGTTTTAGAAGTAGTTATACCTGAAATTATGAGTTTGTCTAGGTTTCGCTTAGAAAACAACAGTAAAAGTTCTTTGGTTCAAATTTTGAATTCTTACGCATTTATACATATTCTTACTTGACTTAATTTCTTTAACATTTTTCACTTACTTCATACGGAAACAGGAATTTTATTATCGATTTTTCACTCACTTCTGGGTTACTAGAGTGTTTTGATATTTTGTACAATTGTTTGCTCCCAATAAAAATTCGATATTTTAAAATTTTTAGAATTTATTTATTTATTAACTATTGGCAATTAATTTTAATCAAATTATGTCACATAAAGAATGCCATCTGGTCAGGAGTTTGGCAAAACTTTTACAATATTATAGAGCAATAATGAAAATGAATTAAGAAACAGAATATATATTCATAGGAAATAACAAAAAAAAATTTGTAAACACGATTTTATATTAAATTAAAAAGCAAAAAATTTATTTTTCTAAAAATTATTGAGGTTTAAACAGAATTATAAATTTTGAGGTGCTTGAAATAAAGCAAGTTAAGGAGGCCATTATGAATATTGTAAGAAAAAAAATAATAAATGATATATGAAAATCAAAAAATTCCAAAAAGAATACATTATTTATTTACAATATCATTGCATTATGTTTATATGATTTTACTTTGACTAGGATATATTTGATGAAAAAAATTCTTTTCGAACTTTTTTAGAATGATAGTAAAAGTATTTTCTTTCTTTAAAATAAGTAATTTTTAAGTAAGTAAAAGTAATTTTTTTTTCTTTCGATTGTGCATCTGAAATGTTCAGTTAGTCTGTCGTTTTCATTATACAATTTTAATAAAATAAGAATATAGATTTTTTTGTTCAAAAATGGAAATATATAACAGATCCAGTGCCCTCTAATTTTCAAAAACAACATCATATAAATATGAAAATATTTATTCATCTTTTTCACAAATTTTTCTTTTACTTACATTCATTAAAGCACAAATCATACTCGAATGTCTAATGTTGGTGCTAAAAGCTCTGAATAAAAGCATTTTATTTACTTGACATTCCTGGTTTTTTTCCCAGAATACATAAAATTCAAGAAAACTGTCATTTAAAACATTATTTCTTAATTATTAAATTAATTTCTATAATCAATTGTTAAAATTTTACATTTAATGAGCTTGACCATTTATTCATATTCATGCAACATATTTGACATATCGTATTGGAGCATGGATATTATTTATCAGTTTATTAATAGTGTTCTTTCTTTTTTTTTTCTTTTTGGAATTTCAGTTCACACGACACTAAAATTTCTCTCATTTATTATATATAATTTTATGTCTATTATTATCTATTATCTCACTGACGTTATTTAGGTTGCTGTAAACAAGGGTAATTGTAATGACTTTTTTCTTATAAACTTTATATTTCTTTCAAATAAAATATCAATAAGAAAGGGTACGATAGAAGTGAACATGAATTCATTACGCTTTCAACCCTTCCTTGACTCGAGAGTGGTTTAACCTTACTTATCTGAGAGATTCAGTGAACGGATGGATTTAATGTTTCCCTGAAGCGCATTCCTTCTCCTTAAATATTGCTCTAACCGCACATTAAAATCAAAATCTGTGAGTTTCCGGTTTCGGCAAAGTGTCCTCTCATGCTATATACCGATCCATTCATTACCAATCAGCTCAGATTGCTGTTCACGTGTGCTGTAATCTTCAACAACCTTAGTCGACGATGTTAGCGTACAGTCACAATGGCTTAGCTCTGAGCATATCGACTCCTGCAAATATCGGAGAACCAAATAATTGGAGAATATGCGAGTAAGACTTTAATAAGCGTTTACAAGATTACCGAGATGAGAGTGTTCTGATACGTCATATTAGGACGTGACGACAGCTTTGCCCATAAAGGGGATGTTCACCAATTGCTTGTTATGTAGATAAAGGATTAGACAGCATTTTGATTTTATAACACGTATTCACCAATAACGTTTAAAATATTAACAAATCTCTACTAATTATTTAGGTATTTGAACTTTTTTAAAGAAGATTCAACTAGTACAATGACTTAGAACTGCATATTGCAAAATCATATGTATTGTAATCCTTTCACCTGTTCATATTAAGAACACATTTTCAAAAAATTACATTTTACAGACAGTTAAAACCACATGTAAACAAAAAGTTAATTATATTGATGAAAAAAACTTGAGTATGCCAAAGACGGAATTTGTTCTTCAAATTTTAATCCGATTCTGAGCAGAGGTTCACTTAAAAAATTCCCAATTTTTAATTGTAAATAATTATTTAGCAATTTTGTTAATGAGTATTATTTAAAGATTGTACATTATTAATTTTTAATAATTTTTCCTGTCTTTCTGAGTTTCATCTTGATAGATTTTCAGAGCATTTGTGGAAAAAAAAAATCAGTAAAGTAGGGCTGAAATTTAAATTTATGCAATGAGTCACTATTTATGATAAAAATGAATCCTTATTCTGTTTTAAGGAATTTAAAACAAAATTAATCACAGCGGAATTTTTCTATACAATTTGCACGACCTTGGACTTTAAGTATGTGATTACGTGCTAGGAGATATTTTTAAATGTTATAAAATAATTTATTCTTGAAATATTACTCAAAATATATTGAAACAATATGAAAGAAACAAAAATATAAGAATGAAAAACCCCAAAAGGTTTTGAGGATTTGGAGAAATATGCCTTTTTGGCGGGAGAGGGGGGGTGCAAAAAAGGATGTACCAAACAAAAACCTTCTAGTTTAGGAGTTCATAAAATGATTTTTTAAAAATCTTACAGATAACAATTGTAATATATAACTTAGCACAGGAACAAACAAATAAGAAGATTTTCGATTCAATCTTTAATTTCGGGGGTTCGTCTGATAAACAATATTAAATTTTGCTTTGGTTTCACAATATGAAGTATTAAAAGTTCGTAAAAGAGTTTTTAATACACATGTAACTTATTCTGCATTTTAAGAGTTATAAAATATTTTGAGAAATAATTATTAAAATTTTTTAGAAAGATATGAAATAGGTTTTAAATATTTATCTTTTTCGTAAGAACGTTTGACCATAATTGAAGAAAAGTAGGAATTTTATAAAATAGCATTTAAAAATGTAAATAGCATGAAATCGTAAATTTAGAAAATATAAAAACCAGAATAACTTTCTAAGGAATAGACGTGAAGAAAACTCAAGTTTAATTATGTTAACTTCTGGTTGTAAAGCAACACTAGTTCCATTTTGGGAAGGTCCTTGCAATTTTGAACGACACTTGAGCTTGCACCCCTCTTCACACTACAGCAGTGGGAGTACGTTTAGCCTGAACGGATTTAGTGTACAAAAGACCCCGTTACACGACGGTTCGGTGGAATTGAGTCTCGAACCTGAAACCCTCCGGTTCCGAAGCCGAGACCTTACCACCAGGACACCAAGGCCTCCCAAAAAACCAAAGAAAACTCAAATGATTTTGTGAAGAAAATTATTCCGATTTTAAGAATATTGAATAAAATATTATTCAATATCCCCCCCCCCCCAAAAAAATTAACTTTTCAACTTTATTATATACTTAACAAATTCGACAAAAAATCAAAATAAGAAGAAAAAAATCCAAATCAACATTTTTACAACAGAATCATGTCTTTTCACACATAGTTTTCGGTCCAAGATATTTTATTTACTTCAGCACGTTATAAAGCCTGTAGCATACCAAATATTTAAAAGGACGAACCAAAATAATTGATCAATAAATTTTAAACTGAAATTTAACTATATCATACAAGAGATTCTATTGGTTCTTTGTGCAATACTCACCGGTAATATCCATCTATGTAATCGAATTGCATTATAGAGAAAAAACAAAACAATTTATTTTCTTTTTGGTTTTTTCTGAATAATTACAGCAAAACTTTATGAGTATTAGCCGGTCGAGTTTATGGAGGACACCCTTTCGTAGTAATTACTATCAACTAAATCTGTATATTGTACTAATGGCAGGAAAAGGGCATATTATTTGTACTAATGACAAAAAACGAATTCTATAACATTACCGAATTTATTATTAAAATTCAGAACAGATGAGTTTTCAAATATCAACACTTCTTTTAAGTAAGAAAAGAAAAAAGAAAGTATAGAAAGTACAAGAAATACTTTTATGCTGATTGTTTTTCAAAATAGTTTTCAAAATATTTCCTTCAAAATTAAAGAGGCTTTCCTTTGTGGTCAAATAAGTAGAACCCAACGAACAAACTTCTAATGTCTTAAATTATCTTCCTTTTCCTAGATTAATATCCATTTACGAAGTTACTCCAGGTTTATTTTCATATTTTAAGCCTCGATAAAATGAAGACCTTCTAAATCCATATTGTCCCTCAGTTGCAGCAATTTATCTATGCCTCACGATCTCTTCGGCTTGATATATAGATCCTTGCTGAATTTGTTAACGGAACAGTTAACACTGTAACTAAAATGCTCAACTACTCTAAAATTTATCTATAAACCCAAGGAAGGCTTCCTCCAATTGCGATTGTTGTTTCTCGCATCCTATTATAGCTAATTCCCTTTAGTGTTGAATTAATATGATTTTATTTTTAATTACTTGAAAAATTTCAAAATTATATGTATATATATAAATTATAATGTATTTTTATATATGAATGTATATATTTAACGTTTTTGACAATAATAAATTCCCAATTTATACCGTATAAAAGCAACTTACAATAAAACTTACAAAATTTACAATATAATTACTTCTAATTATAACTATCTTTATGAAAAGAGCTCGTTATCTTTATATTCGAATCCAATTGTCACAGCAGGTTGGGATGGTATTGGGTCGTTCGGAAAGTCATTTCGTATTTTTGTGTCAAAATGAAAAAAAATTTTCGTTTAATGAATAAATTATTTATTAAATTATAAAATTGCCATTCTGGTCTAATACCTTTTGGTAGTAACATGATTACACGCTCATAAAAGTTTTGGTCTTTGCTGTAAAAAAAACTGATCGAGGTGGTTTTTGGCCTCCTCATTTGAAGGAAAAATTTTGCAAATCAGTTCTGGTACTGATGTACTGTTAACACATCTTCTCCACACATATTGGCTAATTTATTTCTGGCTTGAACAGCATTTTTACCTTTTATAGCAAAAAAGAAAAAAAATGACGAAAATGCTGTTTATTGCTCTCCATATTTAAAAGGGCACCATCCAAAAACTACTGCGAAGAATCAGCTGCACTTTTTCACACTCAAGCCTTGCTATATCAGCTCTTAAAACATAAAATGATTTTGCGGTTTAAGTATGAAATTGGGTGCGAAAAATGCAATTAAATCCTTTGTCAGGAAAAAACGAAATTACTTTCCGAACAACCTAATATTACTACCTATATTGAAGTCTGAGCCCTCTAGAGCATCGTTTGTCGATTATATGTATAGTAGTATTTCCTTAAATCTTGTTTTGGCAACAATTATTGGTTACTTCTTGGTGAGAATTTCATTTATGTTAGTTGTTGGTAAATAACGAAACAGGACACATGATATTTCAGGCATCGTGAGTTACACTGGAATTTTTTCTGTTAATATTTATAAATTAACCTGGAACAGGAAGAAGACGGGCACACTTTTTCAATTTACAAATTGAAAATTAAAAATTCCATCATTCATGGTTAGTAGGTTTATTTTCATTTTAATAAAACTTACCACATATACTCTCTATGATATTTATTAAACTAATTACAAAAATTATTTTTATGCAAATTTCGATACTTTTCGAATATATTCAGTGGATATAATTTTTAAAACAAGTACATTTAATTTTGATTTATCATTTGTTATCTTTAATTTAAAATGTTTGCGATCGCCTCTTAATTCGAATGATTGTTCTTTTTGTTTTACAAACAATGTAAAAGCTAAGGAAATAGTTTATTCTCATGAGCAGTCTTACAAAACTACTTTAGTTCAAATTCATGTTCACTTGTCATATTCTCTTTTCGGAGCATTCAATCACACTTGGTAATTGATCAAGAGTTTTTATTGTTCACAGTTCCTTACCTTTCACTACAGCTTAGCTTCATAAAACATTCAGCTAATAAAGCTGTCCGCTTTCCTTTCCTCGCAGAAATAGTGACAAAGTAATTGACCCCCATGTGTTAATCCTCTCTCTTCAACTTTTTTTGTATTTTAATAACAACTACGAAGCTACTCAAAGCGTCTTCTAATGCTGTGTGTAAGGCTTTACACGCAATGCCGACATTATCTACGAAATCACCTCATAATAACACGGTGGAAAGATAATCTTTGAGTATAATTACGAATTTTCCTTCTGATTATTTATTTTTAGCGCGTTGAGGCAAAGTTTTAGAAGAAAAATCGCAGTATAAGTAAATTAATTTAGACTGGAGGGTCATAAGCAAAAAGTTATAATTATCTCAAATCTTATTAAGAGAATTTTAATCAACTCGCTATAAGGCTTAAGTGGTTTGTTTTCAGTAAAATGAGGTTTTGACTGAATTGGGGTGTTGAATATAAAGCAGAATAACTAAACCGGAAGATTAGCTGCGTTTTTCCTTTCATTGGATTCGTTTGTTTTAAGATTAATTTACTTGACATTTTTTTTCTCACGCTAGGGATACAGCAAATATTTTTTTTGCCAGAAGTTTCAAGTTTAATAATAAAGTTTTGATAAATGTAAGCACCTAATTGATTTAATGCGTTTCGTAATTCATTTTATATAATAGAATTTAAAAAAAACATTTATTAGAGAATTTGCATCCATTGGTGTTGAAGTGAAAGCAACAAATCCTATTTGTTATTAATTTCGAAACTTTAAATGGACATCATCTCGAAATAATTATTTTACAGATTGAAATATTGTACTTCTAAGAAGTGTTATTTCACAGTTCTACGCAAATGAACTCATTGCTCTCGGATGGTGTCATTCACTCACCGTTCAAGATGGTGCATCATTTTGACATTTTATTTATTTAATTTTTAATTTTGATGGTTGAAAACGCCTACAGAATGGTAAAAAAATGTCCTTTTTTCATGGAAATTCAACTTAAAAAAATGTATGTATTTAATTTTTGGCTCAATAAAAAAGTTCATATATTAAGTGAATAATTCTGCATCGAATTACTTTTCCGTGTACAAAGGGTTCTAATAATGTTTATTTTTACAACCTTTTTATAAATTGACTAAATACAAAAATCTATAAAAATCGGATGAAAACATTGACTTTTTAAAAAATTGTTTAATAGATGAACAAATCTGTAAATTATATTGAATGAAAGGTTTTTTGTGGGGGGAAGAGGTATCTTTATCAAGTAAAGAAGTCGCCCAAAAGACATTCTATCTATAACTCGTTAGTAATAACGATGTCAAGCCTGGAAGGAATCATCACGATGTCAATTTCTGAGGGTACAATTGCATTGTAACCTCAGATCAATTGTCTTCATTACCAATTCAACAGAAAAAAGATATTACTTGCTACATTGCAATAATTTTGGAATAGAATACAGTTTAGAAAGTAGAAATTGTTTAGAATGTTAAATTTGGCAATATGGTATTCGTAAAGCTCCTCCATGTTATCAAAACTTCATCAGCACAGTATTCAATGTGATTTTGAATGTTTCTATGCACACAAAAGTTTTATGGTATAAATGCTATTCGCGATATCAAATATTTCAATTGACAAAGGTCAAAATAACATTTTAGGTATGATATGTTGAAAACATTGTTTGTAGAACAAGTTAATCTGAAGCATTATAATGTTTATAGCTTTCATTAAAATTTTATATAAGAAATATGATCGGCAATAAATCAATAAGAAAAAAATCTAATGATTTTTTTCTCTTTATCACTAATTTCAAATTTTTCTCCCTAAAATACTTATTTTTGATTAAAATATTAAAGATGTGAAGTCGTGACTGATTTAATTCATTTTTTGCATTAAAGTTTTCTGAATTCCTTCAGTAAATTATTCACATTTGCTATTTCAATTCTTTTAAATTAAGAATTATCAAATATTTCATCTACTTTTGTGAACTCTAGTGAATTTGGATTACAAATATTCGTAAATTTTTATCTGATTCCGATTGTGTAATTTAATATTTTTTTGTTCAGAATTTTCATATTTTATTCGATTTATAATATGGTTTTTTTAAATAAAATATTAAACTCTGTAAAATTTACTGTTATGGATTGTTTTATAATAGAATTGTAATTGTCATTATTAGTTTATTTGACTGTGAGACTAAATTCAAAAAATTAATCATTTGATTACAATTACATCTTTGAAAAATCGTAATCAAATAATAGATTTCTGCTGCATTGGATAATTTACCATCAAAATCTCGAATTCACATTCTTTTCAACTTTTATAATTTTTTTCAGATTTTAGTGGGTTTAGGATATCTTGTAAATTTAATAGTTTTAGATGTAACCTGTTTAATGAAATTTTATATAATTCAGCTGCCAATTAAAAAATTAAATTATAGTTCTACTTACATTACAATCTCCTCGTTAATGATAAACGAATGTTTGATTAATGCCGAACTTTTATCAGATACAAAATTTTCTTTCCAATTCAGTATTATCAAAATGTTGCTCCTTTTCGATAAATTCATATTTATTTGCTTCGATATTTATTAATTTTTAAGGATTTTATATCCTATGGATTTCCTTTGTTAATTTAAAATATTTCATTTAACTTTAAAGAACTGTTTTATTATGCAATTGTAAATCAGGAAATTAAATTCAAGAACGCATTTTTGTTTGTATCTGGTGCCCAAGATATTATAACAACAGTTTCAAAATTTCATTCACGATTCTCTTAGATGCATCATTGCAATTTTCATTTCGCAAAAAAATTTAATTTTAGGTAGATGAACTAGTAATTATGCTACCACACAGTCTCAATTAAATTTCTAAATATTGTTATAATCCCTGAAACCGGAATAAATTTGTCATTCTCATTTGTCATCAATAGGAGTTCGAGAATGAAAGAGAATCCAAAATGAATAATAAATGCGTCTTCATTTGCCAGATCACCCATACTGATTTAAATTATACATTTAAATAAGCAGCATTATTGGAAAATCTGAAACAAATAAAGTCGTAATTTCAAAAGTGTTGTGACTCACACAGAACATTAATTTAAAATTTTTCCTGCTTCCAAATCGCATTTTGAGTTACCGGCACCTGTAATCAGGTTAATTGTAATTGTACCTGTAATCAGCCATCGATGAAGATAACGCAAGTATGTACGAGTTATCATTTGCCCCAATTTGTTTCAAGATTCAAGAGTAGGTTAAGAGGGATAAATGGATTAATATACAAATTCGAATGGATTTTTGGAACTAATTTGCATAATAATAGTACAAGAATAGCACAGATATTATATGAGCACTGGTTTAGTAAAAACAAGTCGCATTTATTGAAAACAACAGATGCGCTGAATAATGCATTAATAAATATCTATTATCTTTCATTGCTTCCAATATTTTTCTCTGCTTTACTCTCTAAGCAAGAGAAAAATTTCAAAAAAGTGAATTAGTTCAACGAAAGAGATCTTCCAAATGAATTCCTACAATGATACTTGTAATACATCTCATAAATATAAGATATTAACACCAAACTCTTGTACCTTTACTCGCAATTCTAATTTCTACATCCATTTGAAAACCGAACAATATTTTTAAATTATTTCAGATAAAGTATATCTTACAGTTTTAAGATTTTTAAATAATATAGCATTTAAATTGCCTTTGGGAGCTGTTAATAACCCCTCGATTTTTTTAAATTGAATTTATAAATAACATGTAAATGCAAATACAAAATGATTTCCTACCTATGCATTTTGCATAGCAGAAAATAATAATTTGCATGAGTACTGATTTGAAAATCCTTAATCTTTGTATTTCAATATTTGAAAAGCTAAAGAAAATTCGGAATTCCAATTGCAGGGTTTCTTAATTTGAGTCAATCTGCCATTATTTGAATAATTATAATATTCATTCTAAATTGCATATTAATTAATATAAAAGTTAAAGATATCGTACGAAACGAAGAAAGATTGTAAATAACTGCTTGTTGGTATTCAAAATTCAATTTTATTCATCTAAAAATATGCTTCAGCCAAGAAAGAATACATCTTTAATATCCCTTGTCAATAAAGTGCTGTAGAGTTCATATTGCTAAACATATTTTATTGTTGCCAAAGTTCTTTTTTATAACTTTCTTTATGTAGTTAAAAGATGAGTGTTTAAGATAACCTGTTATTTAGCACATATTCAATTCATTCATATACATATTCATTCATACATATTCAATCTTTCATTTCTCATTGAAAGATTTCGTTATGCATAGTTAACAAATTAAAAAGATATGACCGCCTTCAATCCCAGTCATAACTTTCAAATTCTGAAGAAATCTTCAAAAAATATCAAATTTGTGGTGATCGATAAAAAATAATAATAAACTTTTTTATATTTTTGTATTGAAGTATATTTTAAATCCCTGAAAGATTATTTAAAAATATTTAGAAGGCAATTTAGATGTCACCCAGTGTTGTGGTTCTATTCGAAATATAACGTGTAAACCTAAAAGTTGACTTAAACTGATCCGATAAGAACGAAAAACAGTTATTCAGTAAGATTTGATTTGGCAATATTCTGGTTCATTGGAAATGGAAATTGATTCAAAAAATCTTCAACGGCAAAAAAAAGTGTAATGAAAAATTTTTTCATGCATATTTACAGATATACTGTATTAAAAATTTTTTTTGTCATATAAGGAAAGAAAATTACATAATCTGCTTTTCTGATTAATTAAATAACTTATACACAGAAAATTCAACCACTCAGTCATTAAAAACATGGCATGGGAATTAAGAAAATTACATGGAAAAAACTCCTATACATTTTATAGAACTCACTGTAAAGTAGACCTTGAATCAATCATTTTTGAAGGATACAACAAGTAAAAATGTAAAAGAAAAAGAAAAGTTTACATTTTTAGAATGGGAAAGTGTAATTTATTTAAGTATATTTCTTAGATCAGGGATACTGAATAAAATACAATGAATATGGTATTACCAGGCCTTATTATTGCTTTTTTCTAGATATTAAAAATGCATTAATAAATAATTAATGCGTTCGCATTTAATTATTTTATTCATCAACGTAATTTATATATCAGCTTTAAAATGTGTATGGTTGGTTTTTAAATGATGTTTAAATCCGCAAGTTTCCAGTTTGCAAGAATTGAATTTTGAAAACGAATTTTCGATCACTTGAGCAGTTCTACTTGCTCTGAATGACAGTGTGACATATTAATAATTTTAGAGCTCTAAATTATTAATGTATTCATTTTAAGCAAAAATGATTTCATGTTTGTAGCTCCTAACAGAAATAAAATTGAGAAAGATATTATTTATATCAGATAATATTTGTAACCATGAATTATGAAATATGAGATAAAATATAGAAAATAAAAACCATTTTATTATATTGTCTAAAGTAGAAAGTAATATATTTTAATGAAAATGTTTATAAAGGAAAATAAGTCACTATTTGGGTATAGGAAATAAACTCTTTTAGATTTATTAAAAATAAAATATATTGTAAAGGTGGTTAAAATTCTTTTTAGAATATTTCTACCTGAATTTCATGCTTTTATCAGTTCTGCTTTACTATTTGATTTTTAGTCTAAAAACGGCTATTACAAAAAAAAATCCAATATTTTTTATATACCGTGAAAACTATTAGAACTTCTTGGCAAATAGAATAAAATTCAATTGAACTTCTTAACATTAAATGTATCAGAATCGGTCCAAATGCCCGGCATTTAATTAGAAAAATTCGCTGTTGTTATTTAACTGTTTACTTTATAATTTTTTATTAAATATCGGTTATTATTTTATAAGATCTCATAAAAACGCTGACTTTTTTATAAGCTCTTATAAAACCCATTGTGACTGGAAAGTTTATTGTGTTGCAATTTTATTGGAAAAAGAAGGGTCTGTCTGTAAAGGCGATATTTCAAACCTTTAGAACGAAACACTGTAACATGCTAATATTTTTAGGTTAGATTCCATTGCCTTGTTTTCATTAGCATCAGTAAAATTACGCGCAACAAATTTCACCGGTTTGTGAATAAGAACTTTTTCGAAATTAGCAAAATAATTTTTTGTGGAACATTTCTTCTCTGAACTCCATATTTTTTCATATTCAGTCAGGCAAAGATGAAGGTTTTTATCTGAAAAACAGTCCGTATTCTGTGCGAATATGTACTTACTATTACATGTCTATACATTTAATATTAATTCAATAAAATTCCTCAAAATTTCTTAAGAAATTCCATGAAATTCATCAATTAAGTCAAAACATTTTCAACATTTTTTATTCAACTTAATCCTCCAAAAGTATTTTTTTATTCATAAAGCATATGAAACAGCTTATATTTCAAGACGCATATTCTAAGAGAAATCATATAAAAATTAGAAAAAGTTGTTACACTTAAATAAAATATTCTTTTGAAACCTTTTGAAGTTTATATAATGAAAAATACTTATTACATGAGCTTTTTATAAATATAATTTCATTTGAAAAAATTACTCAGAAACTGAAGTTGATAAAATTCAAAATAAAATATAAAATTCAAAAGTTTTATTTTTCTTTTTAGCAACTCAGTCATTCATTATGTATACGTCAGATTTCGTCTTTCCAGATTCTTTCAATATTTGAACGGTGTCGTGAAGTAACATTAAATTCAATTTTTTTATGAAAGCAGAGATACCATTCTTTGAGATAATAAATGACTCTTCGTCCGTAAGGTGATATTTCAAGAATAAAAAAATTAAACAAAGCTCATAACAATTATTTGAAAATGTAATATGAATAAGAAACAACACTTAATGACAAATAGAACATCATCTGCAAAAAGATCTATATATCTTTCGCTTAAAACAATTGTTGTATATTGAAATTATTTTCAAATCAATCTTTGTCCAAGAAAACACTTTTAAAGCTATCACTCAATCTCAAATCAATCTCATTTATATTTTGTTTAAAAATTATTTTTGTTAGTTTAGACAATGTAGAGAAAAAACTGAAAAAGTCTATCCACAAAACTAATTTATTTGATTATTTAATAGTGTTTATGTACAAGAAAAAAAGGGGAAATAATTTATTTTATTTTAAAACATTTATTTAATAAAAAAATAGTTGGAACAAAAAATATGGATGTTTGATGAGACAAAAAAAATAATAAATAAAATCTTTATATGTTTTTTTGGCAGAAAATTACATAAATATTTAAAAACCATTCATACAAATATACATTTAAAGTCAACTTTTGATTCAGCTTTGATTTAACTGAATTGAGAATTCGATTCTCCTTATCAGCGATCGTCTGTCGCCAAGATGTTTCTTCTACTTTTGTTAAACTTTATAGAGAGTAAAGCATTTCGTTTTTTCGACTCATGGAGGGCTCTATTTTTTTGGTTCACCTCCAGAAAAACGAAATTGAACAGGGGTAAAAAACTCGGTTTATTTACTGACTTAGTTGCTGTACTGGCGATTTTCGAATTACTCCTACTCGGACGATTAAATAAAATTTTCTTTGTCTAATGTCGTTGGATGGGTTTCATTTATTTTTTGACATATTAGAATTTATTTTCTATTACTTCTATATTTTGATAAATGTTCTAAAATTTATTGGAAATGCGACAAAATTCAATACAATTTTGTGGTTAAGGGATGTTATTAAAGATGGACCTCAAAAACAAATTTTGGAATCCATCTGACTAAAATATATTACATTTCAAACATATAATATCCAAGCATGATTTTGAAAATAACGTAGATTTTAAGAATGCCTACTAGCCATGGTCAGTCCTCGTCAAAACTTTCTTAATAGCATAAAAGGCTAGTGATTCGTAAAATGGAATGGAATCGCTTTTGAACTTTCCTCGAGTAGATCTGCTCGCTAATTCGTAGAGTAATCAAATCTCCATTCCCTTGTAATCTACTTAAGTACTTAGAAAATTTAAAAGGTAACATTTTTCTGCTCGAATCAATTTCCCTAGCTTCAACAGATTATTATTAGACATTCATCTACCATTCTAAATACTAAGCCTTATATGTATATGCACGCTTCTATGTGCACATATTTACACACCAGAAACTCCGCTTTGCCGAATTGGTCATCTCGAATCACTAGCGAAGCCGATTTGCATAGCTGCAATTGATTTCGGGGAATATAAATGAATATGCAATATCTAGAATATGTTTTCCCGGATTTTAATCATGAGAGATATTAAATTCCCACTCCTTATTCAACGCCGTTTTGGATAGAACTCATGTGCAATAACGGAGTTACATATGGAATGAGATGCTGCCCAACTGATTTTCTTGGGAGGGATTCCTTCCGGTGAGATATGTTTAATCCAAGTCTCGGCTGGGATTTGATTGAATGATGTATGGTTTAACACTTACTTAGAAATTATAATTAGCATTTGTTTGCGGGGAGGAGCGTCTTCTTTCAATAGATCGATTGGGGGGGGAGAGGAAATTTAATAATGCGATAGATTCGATGACTTGCCTTGGAATTTAATATTCATCCAATGCCTTTCCTTTTTTGGAGCATTTTAAATTCAAAAATGATTTATTTGTGAAATTCCCAGATTTTACATTATTATTGTAGAACCTAAATGTGAGAAAATAAAATCATTTTCACCGCAGAAATTTTATCAAGTACAAAAATCCTTACCACAAGTTTCGAATCCTATTTAAGTTTATAAGATTTCTTTTGTTGTTGTTTCGAACTTTTTGATTTTTTTAAAAAAGAATTACGAAACTCGAATACAAATTCCTTATATTAATAAATTAAATTTCGGCAGACAAATTCAATTCTTGATTTATTTGAAAATAAAAATGAAGTTATGAATTTTTTTTTAATTTGCGCCTTTTACAACGACATTATGAACTACGGATAAAGATCCCTTTCTCAAAGAATCAGCCTAAATTTCAAGTATAATAAAGTTACTCTGAATTGGAAAATATAATGAAAGATATACTTAGTTTATTTGCAATATTTTAAATCCTAACAAAACAATGTAAAAAAGCAACGCTTTTTATTTAATGTATTAAATTTCTTATTTGTTTTTTTTTCCCTGTATTTATAGGATGAAGGAAAACATTCATGTGAAAATTGTCGTTATAGGAATTTTTAAAGTAAAAAAATATGAGTAAAAAACTTTTACAAGTTCATGGCATAAAGTTTTTGATACCATTTTCCTAGTTTATTCATCCATTTTAAAAAATTCTATTATATTGATTGAATTTGTCGCTATATATCAAGAATATATATATAAATTTATATTATAAAAATAGTAACAAATTTTAAGACTTTATAAGAAATAGCTATAAAAAATGAGAATCCAACTGAATAATATGCTAGTTCCCATTGAATAAATAAAAACACTTAAACATTACAAGCTGAAAATATTCATGACATATCCATTAACATATCACTGCCTTTGTATAGTAATATTTCGTAGAATTTATTTCTATTCAGCACAAAACTTTAGGAAATTTAATTCGTTTACTACGAATTTATTTATGATTCTGATTAAATGTTGCATTGTAAATGGAATATTTATTCTTATTTCAATTCATATAGGAACATTAATGGCAATCTAGATACTCAAGAATGACCAAGCTGCTCTGAATTATTTCAATTTCTTTATTTTTTAATACCAAAAGTAATTTCATTCCATGCTGAAGTCAGTCATACCACTGTATGACAAAATGTTAAATTTGTTACAAAGTTTACAGAAATTTTATTTGATATACTTAAATTGTTAAAAATAATAAAAATATTTTTACGTTTAAAGTTATTATTGCTATCTATTGGTAGGCATAAATAAAAGCGTTAGCAGTTATTGAAAATGTTACAATTGTGTGCCATTATTATACGACATAATTTTCAAAAACAAATCGAGAAGTCAAATACAATACATTCAATCATAGTTTCATTTACAATGAATCTATGATTGGCCAATGAAAGGTATTTTGTTCTGTATCCTTTTCAGAAACAAAGGTCGTATGATTAAAACAATCATATAAAAAGCATTCAAGCTCAAAAAATTCCTTATCAGGAAAGAATCACCATTAAGCTTGAATTAAAAACATGATGCACCTTCTCAAAAATAAAATAATTTTGGTAGATTGTTTCATTCCTTTGTATAATTTTAAAATGTACTGTATGATACAATGGTAAAGCGCAGACCATAACTTAACAATCATTCTCTATTCCCTTGAAATATGACGCTTGTACTAAGTTGTCAAATCAGTCGGCATAGATTAATATCCTAAAGCGTAAGGTTAAACTGTCCATGTGTCTCTGCATTTCACTTGACATTGTTATGAATGAAATTATTAGAAAATCCATTTCTCTTCATAATGATATGTACATCTATTAACGCAAGGTATATTGTATGTTCCTTTCTAATGATATAATTGGATGTTTTGGAAGGACCATCTGATTGAATATCACAGCAACATTAGCTCAGCGCGTGAAGCATAATGTTCTCAATTATATCAACTGGTTATTTGCATCTAAAATTTATAACCGTAAGCATTTATTAAACTTAATGAAGTTTCAACATTTTGACACAATAAAAATCCTGTTAATGTCCTTGTATCCAGATTTAATTGTAGCAGTTGATATCTGTCATCTTTTCTTCCGGCTGAAAGGAAATAACTGTAACTCTGACACTATACTTCCTCTCGTTGAAATCAAAATGAAACGGGATGTAAATTATATTGATATTATTATTCTTCGACAATATTGAAAATTTGATTGAAAAGTGCATCAGGCTTTTCTGTCTTAAAAGTACTAATCAAGAGACCTCAAAAAACACTTCTAATTCTTTGGAGTGCATTCATTTTGGGAAATTATGGATTTTTAACTTTTCCATAAATTACAACTGTAGTTAATATCTTATTATTACCAGCCGAATATAATCAGTAACGACTCGTCACGCAAAAAAAAGGCATCAGTAATATAATCAATAGTTCTGAAAGTGAACTAGATATATTTAAAAGCAAAAGTCATGGAATTGGGAGCAAATTTAAGTATCAATTATAAATACATGAAAAGAGAAATATGCAGTTTAAACAAAAAGGATATTAATGGGGTTTTTTTTGTTTCAAAAATAAAATTGATTGGTTCTAAAGTATCCACTTCTTTCAACCAGACTCCTACCTCAAGTGTAGAACTATGTGTTACATATGATAAGAATTTTCTAGAATTGAACGTCTTTCAAATACTCATCTTCCATTTCAGAGCGTTAGCGCTGAAACGATTCTTTCTTGTAGTTTATCATCCCAACGACCTAATGTTGACGGAATTAATTTTGTATCATAGTTTCTCTTATTTCTTTACTTACTAATTAAGTACATTATTACAATATATTATGTAGAACAGATCATAAATTAGATAATTTTATTATAATTATTTATTTGTACTGATCATACTATACATGATGGGAAATTTAAATAGAAAATTTTCAAAAATTAACCGGATGGTTTACTAAATCGGAATGAAATCTCTTTGCTTTCAGCTACTTTGCTTAATTCATCAATTTTAAAATGGAAACACTGAAAAATAATTTTTTTTTAAAATAACAAAGTATTCTTTTTGGAAATTTTGGCTTTATTTTTTGTTGGCAACTTTTAACATTATGTGAAGTTTCTGTTCGTACTTAGCAACAGACATTTAAATTAAGGGTTAAGGTGGTCTGAATTCTTGTATAAAATTGTTTCATCTTTCTTGGAATATGAAAATAGGGTTTCATGTTGTATAACTGGCCAGATAATGCCATTTGTTAATGTTCACAAATGCATTTTCTAATTATGGTCAAGTCACAGAAATAGCAAAACCGGCATTGCAGAAGACGCATTGAATTACAAATAAGTATTTTAAGTTTCTTTTTTATTGCGGAAATTCCAAATCAAAGGAAATGTAATTTTTTTCTAAAATAAGTCATTTTTTTTATATTACGTCACATGTATTTCTTTTTAAATTAGAGTAAGTGAACAATATCCTTTACTTATCGGCGACGATATCTCGTTGCCATGACAATAAAGAGACACCCTATAATCTACCATCTCCCCTGTTAACCACGCCCAAACAACCACGCTGGATAGTAATGCAGTTTTTCTAACACCGGCATCCGACACAACATTTCACAAAATGCAACATTTGTTTTACGCTATCAGCTGGTCTTACAAATGAAAAATGTGATTCCACGGATAATGCAATTCGTGGGCTTGCAATAAGCCGATTAAAATGTGAAAAAAAAATCGTAGATGTGTTCAGATAGCTCTGAAGATGTATTTTCTGATCTGACTGCAAAGGTTAAAAAAGAAAGAAGGTTGGCTAAATGTTCATAAAATTGAATCTTAAATAATGTGGCATAAAATATTATTTTGCGTAAAAAAAGAAACTTTTTTCAGAAATGTTGTGAGATTTATTTACTTCAAGTGTCAAAAAAAGTCTGATCCATACCAATAAGGTATAGTAAGATTTTCAAAAAATCGAGTAATGCAGAGGGCCGCAACCTGTAATACACGTTCCTCTCGTATGGAACTGATAAGATGGGAATATACGAACATAATGCTGGAGGTGGAAAACATATCAAATATTTAACACCTTTCAACAAACCCATTAGGTTTAGGAATAGCATACTCGTCAAATATTACAATATGTTTGACTCAAATACAGACCAGATTCCATGCGTCTTTTTTAAGATAAAATTTAGCACTATAGTTCTAACAATTTCAAATCTGTCTTCCGATAAAGAAATAGATTCTTATGGTGAGTAATTATTAACTTTAATCATAAATTTATATGAAACTATTTAATTATGTTTCGCTTGTTTCGGATTGAGACTATTATAAAACTGGAATACGGTGTACAATCGAAGATTAATCCTGTAGATAATATTGAGTAAATTAGAGCCTTTCGACTCTAACCCAGGATCTTAATATTGTTTATAAGATATTCTTTGCCTAAAGGGTTAATTGAGGACATGAAAGTGGGTTCTTAAAAGGATGGAATGAGAGAGAAAGATTGAGAGCCATTGGGAAATATGATAGAAAAATGTTTTGCATACAATAATCTATGTATCGAATTGCAGAAATTTTGATAAATGAAATCTGTAAATTAAGGTAGCAATTAAAACTTAAAAGTTTACATTTCCTTAAACTGAAGTGTTTTTATATTCGTAAATGATAAGAAATAGTAATAAATATTCTCAAAAAGGATTTTATCTAATCATCAGATTAAATAAAATTTTGAGTTGCAATTGCACTGAATATAATTTTATGAAATTGCACTATAATAGAATATGTAGCTGTTTTCATGAAAATAATTGAAAATATTTTTTTTTCAATCGTCTTTTTACTACATTCCATGACTGTTGATGTTCAGTCTTAATTATAACATAAAGAAATGTGAAATTACCATTATTGGACAGTATAAAAATTCTTACTACTTTCTTGTAAGAAAATTCAAATACAGTGTTAGCCATTGTTGTTGATTTTAATTTCCAGCCACTCGAAGATTGCAATGCAAATTGCAAAGTTAAGAAATGTAATAAGTACATTTCTTTATCTCCTGTTTCAATACATTCGAAGTACGACTTCTACAAAATTAGTTAAAAAGGCCTTAAAATTCATCCAAATTAATTGCTAAGTTTTAAAGTTATTATATTTATCTAGCATGCACCAATGAGCCAATCAAAAGACTCCTTGACATTTATGTTGAAATTTTAAAGCAGATCTGTAATCCTCCGTCACCTTTTGCAAGATGGGCGGAGTTAAAACACTTTTGAACTACGTCCATTACGCAGGATGCGAAATCCCAATTTTCACCACCGATAAAGATTTTAGCAACTGAGAGATATATTTAAAAAAATCATCAGTTTGCGAATGAATTTAAGCATGAATACTAGCAAAGGTCAATGAATTTAGGTATATATTTTTTGATTTTATATTTATATTGATTCATTACATTCTCCCTAAATGAACCAAATTGAAGGTTATTACTAATATTTCCTTTTAGAATTTTTATTTTGTATTCTGCATTGTATTTTTCTGTTGGTGATTTTTGTTTGTTTTAATCCAACTTTAATAATTAGTTTTGATTTGAGTGTTCATAAACATCATGAAAAGATAAAATCCCATTGCGTGGAAACAAAATTTATAAATAGTTACATCTGAAGTGTACTGCAAATATTTTTTTTAATTTCTTAAATACTGTGTAAATATGCATGGTATTTTCTATTACAACTTTTGTTAGTTAATTTTTAACAATCAAATCTCAAATATTGTTAACAGGACAACCGCTAGTCTAGACAGGCACATCCTATAGTAAAACTAATATAGATGTCGCTGAATTTTCTTTAGACCTAAGGTAAAGCAATTTGTTGCAACGTTTATGTCCCTAGATAATCGTGGTGTGATTCCCGAAGGATTCGATTTTCCCATCCTCACTCTAGCTTTAATTAATTACCAACCGCTGACATTTTTGTTTGTTTATTTATAGTTTCCGACACATCCCCACCAGTGGGAATTGCTTCTGCTTATTTCAGACAGAAATTTTATTTACTGCTCAAGCAGAATTTCACTAATCTTCCTTGACTTCTCTGGATTTTGGATAAGTTGCAGGATGCAAGGCAGAGCTTTCACGTATAATTACTATCCGTTATATCTACCAGTTTTTTTAAAAACATATCTGCGACTGTGGGTTGACTTTGCTAATATGAAATACATAAGTTTTTTTTGATGAATGTTAAATAAAAATATTTAAATCAGAATTCCTATAAATTATTGAAATGAACTTTCTAACCTACAATTATTTTTACTAAAACTAAAATAGAAGTTACATAATTATAATTTAAAGATTTTTACTTTATCTTAAATAAAGAAATCAAACCAAACGAATAAATATGCAGTTAATTCTTTGATAGGAAAACCATAATATACTTTCAATTAGGTGAGATTACCTCTCATAACACATACTTTTAATCGTTAATATCTTAATATTTATGAAATTAAAAATCGAAAATATACTTTTTGTGCAAACTATTTTATTTTTATAATGGTTCAAATTATATCCCAGATTTCTAGCAGTTATTTTTCCCCTAGACAATTTTATGTATTTTATCGTGAAACTTGAAAAGTACTATTGTTGGTGGTGCCGATTCTAAACAATCATTCATAATTTCTTAAATTCATTTACCACTTAAAATATATTTTATATTAAACAACTATTATAGTATACAAAATTTGCATAAATAAAGTATAAAGAAAAAAAACCCTTGGAATTTGGGGTGGTGAACCGAGAGATATGAATTGTGGTCTTTCTCGATGAGTGACTGCAGCTAAACTTTCTTTAACCCACTTCACAAACTTATACGAAACACTTCAAATCGCCACAAACTTATTTTGATGAAGATCACAAACTATACTATATCCAAGCAATCTGAGATATAGGCTGGATTTTAGAAAGTCAAAACAAAGTGATGTAAAATAAAAGTAAATATTAGACATTTTGGAATTGAAACAAATATCTTGAATTCAAGATACAGTAAAGTAGAAGAAATTCGTCATTACTGTTCTTGGTCTCCACCCAAAATTTTAATATGCAGGTAATCAAAGCTATACGATAGTATAAGAGGCTGCTGATTCCTGAAAAAAATTCAAATTTTTAAAGTTTTGACTGTCAATTAATAGCTATGTACAACATTTTAATAATATCTATTAACAGCTAATAATACATTTCAAAATACAGTTTTAAAGATTAAGAAATTATCAAAACTTATTCTTGTTAAATGCATTTCAAACACAGTGATAAGAGTATAAAACAGTTATTTATAGTTATTACAAAATTTCAAATTACCTTTTTTTTGTTAAATATGCATCAAGATCATGAAGAATAAATTAATAATCAAGGATTATTTTAACAAATTTTCTTTAAAGTACTTGCTCATAAAGACTAGAAAATAAGAATATCTTAACAACTTGAATGTGAATTGTTATTAAAAAGTATTAAAGAACTGAAACAGCGTTGAGTGTATTTAATAATATGTAGATTATAACATTAGTTTGCCATGGTAAGGAATAAGCTATATAATTTCATTTAAAAAGTAATGGGTGGAAGAAATTATTTAATTACGTGATTTCGTCAATACTATATCATATTCACCAAGAACAATGTTTCTTCGTAGAACTACTTTTAAATTTTATTCATATTTCTTAATATTAAACAAATTAATATTTATATCCTACATTAGATTTCTTTGTGAAAGAATGTAATCTACTTCAGTTTTTGACTTCTTATCAAGAGTGCTTACCTAAATCTGTATTAACACTTTTTTATAGACTTTCTTTACCTGTAATCAGCTGTTATACAAGGCATTGCTGAAATCTAATGCTATCGTATATAATATTTTTAAGGAAAAAACTAATTTTGTATAAATTATTATTATACACACATTTCTTTTATTATATCGCAGCACTTAATTTCAGCGTGGCTTCTTGTAAACGCTTCAAAATGAAGGATTTATGAATCTTTTCCTCTCAGTTCTTTTAGGCACTGTTGAATAATTATTTGAAACCAATACAAAAATTCTAAATGTATGGAATAACAATTTAAAGAAAAGTGGAAATCAGAGTTATTTTTTCCTTTGCGTTAAATTTTAAAAGAATTAAAGATGCTGATTTTTTCTTTAATTTGTATTATTTATTTAATAGCAATAAAGTTATTAACCGGTCATAACATTATCCCCATGAAGGAAAGACAAAAACTAGCTTATGTATACGAAAATTTGACTAAATCAAAATGGGCTCACAACAGGTCTATACCGCTGCATGCGAGAGGGCTAGATATTTTCTAAAGATAAGATAAAAGGATATAGAGTTTACCATAAAAATGATGAATACCATCGATATTGTCATCCAAAAACTTGAAAAGGAAAGAAATTTTACATCTTTAGCCGGGATAGCAGTTTGCTTAGTTTTCATGGTCCGATGTTAAGTTCGGAAAATTGGTGCTATATAAAGCTGCCTCTCATTGCAGATGATTAATTAAATATTTACGAAAAGTATCAATGGAAAAAGAATCAAATCTTAATTTTAAATCGATGGCTCACAGAAGTGCATATACAGATTTTATACAAAAGATAATAATTTCCTTTCGACTTATTAAAATGTAAAACTAACATCATCGAAACATTTTAAGTAAAAAGGACACCTTTCTTTGTAATAACACAGCTTTTCTCTCAGATTTCAAACATACTGCTTTGGAACGTATTTGATTAAACACTCTCTAACGACAATAAAAATTCCTAAACATTAAGGTCGCATACAATCTTATTTCAAATAGACAATTATTCTTCTGTTACGAAAGTAAGTATTATTGGCCTTCTAATTTCCTCCTAAGCCACGTTGTCTCAGCGAATTCAGACTAAACTTAGATAAGTATCTGTTATTCATTTCAAATTATTTCTTTACAACAACCAGTTAATATCTGTCTCTCGACTTATTTTTGCTAGGACCCCCAAATTAGAGGTTAATGACTCAGCAACCACGTGGCTAACTTGCTGCTTTGAAATAGGTAGGTTTAAAGTAAAATTCTTCTACTTAATTCAAATAAAAATAAGAGTTCAATAAAATAAATTTCAGTTTTGGTTGAAAGGGTTTACAGTTTCCTTATTTAGATTTATTATACAATATTTCAAGCAAAACTGTTCATAGACGATATAAATCCACCTATTTTGAAGGCTATTTTCAGCAGCAGAATTGATTAATGGTACTTCAAGTGCGAAATAGATCAAACAATTTGTCAGGGAAAGAATTCATTTTAGAAACCACTTCTGATTTAAGCTCTCAGAAATATATAAACTGATACGTTACTCTTTATTTTATTTATTTGGTCGATATAATATTTACAAAATTTTAAAGAAGTAACCTGAAAAATTTTGAAATAATAATTTTTCTAACCTTTTCTTTTAGATGTTTGTTATCTCTATATAAAACAGAGTAACTCAAATATTAAATACACATTTGGGATTAGAAAAAAAAAGTTATGAAATAATAAATGTTTAAAGTAAATTTATTTTATGTATATTATTTATTTATACTCTAAAAGTAATAATTATTTAAATTTATATTTACACAAGTTAAAGCAGCATTTGAATGCCTCATACTTTAATCACATCTCCTTCTAAATAAATAAATTTGCTCTTTATGCTTAAAGATATCTCGATAAAAGTTTTTATTTCCGCCTTTCTTTCAAAATAAATTATGCCGGTAATATTTTTGGAAGTAAATATAGTAAAACTATTGAAATATCTGAAATTCTATTTAATGGAACATTAAAAGCAGTATTTTTGATGTATTTATTGATGTATTTTTGAATTTTCGTTTTAGTTTACACGGAAAATACGTTACTAATACAAATATTCGCCACAATTTCAAAGCATTTATTAAATTTTATTACTTTACATTATTCACTAAATTATATTAATCATTTGCGTATAAAACGAATGAGGTTTCCATCTCAAAAATCAAAATATTAAACATAGATTTTATTAAAATAATTTTATAAAGCCATCTTTCCTAAACAAATTAATCTAAAACAGAATTAAAGATTTGAAAATATATTTAAAAAGATATGCTTAAAAGATTTAGTGTTTGATAAAATTATGAGTTTATTTCATAATGTTTTAAGGGCCAAACTGTCTTTTACATTGGTCAAAATTAAACAGAGCAATATCTTATTTTTATACTTAATTTAAAACTGATCGAATAAATGAAAATATATTAAATATCATGTTTAAAAATTATCTTTGATAAAAATGCTTTAATCACACATATTTGACAATAGATTAGGGCAAAACTTTCTCTTGTGACTAGGAAAAGAGCCGCCAAAATTTCGATCATTCACCTAGCTTTCAGAAGCCAAGCATGCAAGTCCACACTTTCTTCTAATGTCGTGCCAAGCTTCATATTTACAGACAAAATTTCATCAGAGCAGAAGAGAATGAAAGCAGTGGGTTCCCAAAGGTCTCGCATAATGGCCTTTATGTGACAGAAAGGCAGCAAAATGTATGACCCTCAGAGTTTCCCTTCCGAGCATGATAGGGTAGCTCCGACCATTACGTGTGAAGCGGGAATCAGAGGGAAGGTTAAGCAATATCCGAAATTAAGTATCTTATAATGACTTCTCGTAACTAAGTGTAATTTTGAAATTGCAACTACACCTAAAACTGATGAGAAAGGGTTTCTTTACACAATGTAACAGCTCGGATTTCAAAAGTAGCATGATTAGTTTTCATTATTCCTTCTTTCTTTTGTTTGGACGTGTGCGAATTATAACTGATTTTATTTCTTTAAAATTTTCCTATTCTATTAGAAATATCATCCATATTATCTTATAAACCATTATGCATGATTCTTTTCGTTTGTGTAATACGATGGATGTAAAACTATATGTGTACTAATGAGTGTAATACAAAAACATTCAGAATTTTATTTTTCATAGAAATAACTAATTAAATCTCTAATTTTAATGAATTAATTTTGATAACAATTTTATTTATTCGAATAAACAGTACTGGAGGCAAATAATTTTATTTACCAGTAATTAAATCAATTGAAATAAAGTAAAAGAAGGCAAAATGGTTGTGATGCATATATCAATTATGTGCACAATGTAGGCTTGAATTCTGTTTAACTTGGTTAGTTTTGTTTTTAATAAATTTAGCACAAATGTTCTAATTATATATTAATGACTCTAGTTTTGTTAAATATTTTATTGCAAAACTCGACTTTTTATGTTTGCAAAAAGGACATTAATCTACTTCAATCTGTAATCTACTTCACTCCTTCATTCCTTTCCTAATATACTAGAGTTTTGATATTTTGTAAACAACATTTTTTTTATAATTTTTACACTATAATTATCAGTAGGTCTGTTAATTTCAGTTAATTATCAAATAATTAATTTAAATCTCAATTATAATTCATTTTCTATCCTTTTCGAGCGGCATCACCTGGTAGTAAATCTGAGAATAAAATGAATCATGAGATTTCATAATATGAAATATATGTATCCAAAAAATAATAACAACAAACTCCATTTTTCATAAAATTGACAAAAATGTTTTTTAAAGTTATTTATAAAATATTTATTTCTTTTTAAGATTTTTCAAAAGTCCCCTTAATTATCTACTTGTGAAAATGTATATATTTATTTGGTACTGAATTATCTCTTTAAAGAAATTTCTGAAAAGTTAAAATTTCGTGAATGGCGATATAAAAATTTGCACACTTTTAATTTTGGTTTTATATAATTGAATTATAAACGTAGCGCATGATTATGTCTAAAAATAGTACGAGGAGGAAAAATTGAAAAAAAAAACTCAGATTCTATTAATCTCTTTATATTTTAAAAAATAAGAAACTGTCACGACATGTACAATACACTTATGCCTACATTCTACATACCAACTATATATCCAAATATATACATTTTGCAAATATGAAAGGTCATTTTTAAATCAATGATAGAAAATCCTTTTGCTTTCTTGAACAATTTCTTGTTTCCTTAAACACGAGCTTTCAAATCGATTTCAGAATAAAATCAGAAAAGTATTAACAGCTAAATTAATCCATAATCTTGAAGAGTAAAATAACACTAAAATATGCATTTAATATGAAAATTAATAAAATTCATTTATTACATGTGAATGAGAGATTTTCAATATAAGGTTTTGGTTACTTTTCAACGAGAAATTCTTTAAATATTTATATAAAAATCTATTTTAACAATGTATGATTATATTATGATTTTATAACTTTGATTAACTTTCCATTTAAATGCCATAAACTGGCTTACCTCCTGTGTGGAAATCCCTTTCGCACTGAGACATATAGTATGGGAAAGGGTAATCTCTTGGATCATTGGCTGTATTTTTCTTAACCCGTTTCCGTCTCGTAACAGTGCTCACGTCTTCTTTATTCACTAATAAAAATTAGTAATATTACGCAAGGCTCACAGAAAGGACATTAGTACCTGACGCAGTGAAGGTAACGCAGAGCAGGCAATGTTAGTTCAATTTTCTTTTGCTTTTATTATAGAAATATGCACTTTTATATCCCTTTTTTCACTAAAAACAATTATTATGCGCCTAAAGTGAGGCCAAGCAAACTAATATTTTGTTCTGAAACGCACTCAATCCAAAAAATAAGTAATTAGGAGATTATTGATTTAAGTTGACAAACATAATTTTTATGTATAAATGAACATAAACTATTGATTCTGAACTATTCTTATGCCGCATGCGTCAAAGAATTTCTAAGGTTAATGGAGAAATTGTATTGATGCGATTTATTTTATTATTTGTAATAGTTATTCCTGCGCATTCCCATTCAGAAAGGGAAAATTTATGTTTAATGTCAGGAAAATTACTAAATGGTATGATGAAGGTTATTAAGAATAGTTACTCAGTTCAGTAAAAGCTACAAGCTATTTTAAGTATCTGGGAAGAAATATGAAAGAGAAAATATCTATCAATGTTTACACTAATCAATAATTATTATTTATTTTCTAGATTTATCTGTTTATTTTTTCATCAAATAATTTCTTAAAAATAAAAATGTCTAACTTGGAATCTTAAAAAATACCTCAGTTGAAATCTATTAGAGTTCTAATGGAAGAACATTTATGCTATAGCCAGTTAATATTTACGTAGTAAAAGATTTTGCATATTTGAAATTTTTACAAAAAGCAAATTCACATCTGCGATCAGTAATTTTTAGAATAGTATAGAGACGTATATATTTAGAATAGTATATCACATATTTCTTCAATGAGCTCTTATAATCTCCCACCATGCTCTTGTTTCATCCCAAGGGATACATTAATGGTCATTATTAATGCAAATTATATGAACCAGATTTCTCCCACAAAAAAGAATCTTTGTCTTTTAAGCTGTGGTTTTAATGAAATGTTCATTGGCTGCAAAAGAACAATAAAATCTCTTCGTTAGTCGACGATCGGACAAGTGTGACAGAATTCGAGGCGAGAAAAGACTTGTTACAATGACTTCTTTTTTATTTTTGATAAAAGATTGTCAAATAATGACAAGAACTTTTTTACTTTTGTTGCAACTATTGCTTGTCTTATTGTAAGCAGGATCTTTCAAGTTCAGATGTGATCTGTTGTAACTTCACAGCAAGTTAGAAATGGACAATCTAAGACTTATTGTTACGTCAACACAATCAAAGCGTTTGTAAAAGATTGGCATACTCCTCATCATAATTGTCCTGTACATACTTATAATTTGTTATTATTTATCTATTATTTGTTATATCTTCAAAACAAAAGTGTAAGTATAACAAATGAACATGATTTTTAAACTTAAAAAAGTTCAATTACTAAATATTCCCTTTAATAGACATTTTTTTATAAGAATGATGAAATAATGGCTATTCAACTAAAATCTAATATTAGCGAAATAAGAATAGAATGTTTAGATGCAAAATTAATTGTGCACTTTGGTTGATTTTTTGTCGGGAAAATTATATTTATTATTTTAAATTTTTGGAATATGTAATAAAACCATAAAAAATTCTAGATAAATTTAAAGAATTCAAGAATTCAAAATAGGTAGAATTACAAATTTGTTTGTCCAATCGGGTGGAAAAATATTTTGTATTTAAGAACAAAAAGCGTATCTGCTTTCCGAATCACTATTTGCTAGTGTGATGATGAAAATCTAAAACGTGATGCATTTTGAAGTTTTGAGCATTTACTTTCTTAATTATTGTCAAATATTAACATTAAAGTTTTTGCAGAGGATGGGCACTCATGTAAAACAGATTAAATTAATGAGTCATTAATAACTAAATTTCTAAAATTGCATTAAGGCACAAGCTTTTAGAAACGTTATCGCACATTAAATAGTTATCAGAAACAAAAATGCAAAATATACATATTTCTCTCTTTTTAATCGAAATCTCTGTATAAGGATTAAATACAATTATTTATTATTATTTACAACAAAAAAAATCGCCAGACACTTGATAAACTTTTGATCTATTGTACAACGCTTCTGAGGTTATAAAAGCTTCCGAGTCCCACAGAGGTTAGCAATGGCCTAATATTTAAAAAATAAGAGCAGGATATATAAATATCACTTAAAGTAAATTAAATTATTCTTTAGAAATATATATTACATTTTAGAAATAAAAATGCCACATAGCGCTTTTGTTTTTAAAGTTGATAATTGACTGAGATATAACATGAATATCTTTTTTTCTATATTATAAACATAATGACAAATTTTATTTTTTAAATATTAAAAGCCTATTCCATAATCATAAACATATGAAACACAAATAAAATTTTAATTTGCTTTATAACTGACGCCACAAAACAAAAATAAGGACAACAGCTACAAAACTCTGTATTAAATTTTAATTAGAATTCGAAAAATTGGTAAAACTGAATGTGAAATGCTAATGTTATCATAATCATAAATGTCTCAATTTATTTTGTACTTTTGAAATGTTATTTAACCTAGATTTGAAAATATTTTTTGTAAATGTTTCAAATGATTTCCAAATTTGTATGCAGGCAATGTATTTGGGATTGTGCCGTAGAATTGCTTTTTTTCCAAAAAGGATATTTGTTCAATAAGTGTAAAAGTATTTTTGCATCTTGCTATAAAGTATATGGGGAATGTTTGATACTCGGATATTTGATAAACAGAAATAAGGTTCAACATTTTCATTAGAATCAAACAGTGTTTATGAAAAATGTCAAAATAGTGTGCTCTGTAAAAGCGTCTAGAATTGCAATATTTTAATATTCAAGGTACTTTTACTTATAATATAAATTTAAGACGCTGAAAACATTTTATCAAGGGATTTATAAGAGATTAGTGAAGTTTAAATCAAAGTAGTCGAATTTAAATCATTTTAATTTCGGATTAGATTGAAATAAAAAGTGAATTATTCACATGGCCAGATTTAAAAGCTCTGCTCGTAGATAATCCAAAATAATAATTCAGATTTGGCATTTTATTCTATCATATTGAGTATAATTTTTCTCAGCTGTTCAAAACTTTTTGAAAAGTTTTGTACGATAATGTGTATTCTAGTCCAGCATCTTTGACATTAATCCAGTAGTTTATGATTAATTATCATTTAAAAAAATTAAGTAAAATTAAATTTTAGTACATTAAACATTCCTTACTGAAACCTGAATATAGTCAGTTAAAAATTGCTTGCAGAAGGCCTAAGCAACATTTATACCACCATTTCACTCTTCAGTATACCACTGGAACAAACGAAAACTGATTTGAGTTTTAGAGTTTTCTTGTTCGTCAGTCATTGCGCATTTGATATCTTTAGTAGATTCGTGATTTTATTCCCAAATATTTCTGTAACGAAATAAAATTCCATCATTTCCAGCATTTATTAATGAAAGAAATTGATTTTTCATGTCAATAAATAAAATGTTCCCAGATCATTTGGAAGTTATGATACCCATTGTAAATCATTTAAAAAGAATGGCAGATGCATGAGAGATTGTTATTATAAATGTAAAGAATTTATCCAAACATTTCATACTCATACTTTTTCTTTGTGGCATCCACATAGAAAGCTTTGAATCTAGAATGAAAGGGATCTTTCATTCTTCGTGCGGCCATGAGGTCGATTAATTTTATGTATTTTATATTAGGACCTTCGAATGAACTCTATCTTTGAACATCATTTAAGGAAGACCAATATCTTTGCTCTTAGGAACTCCATAGCTTTCGAAAATCACCTTATATGAGACTGGAAGAAAAACTACCCAGCACACAAGTAATACTAAGACTTTAACACCCTTAAAAATAAGTCGAAGTAGAACAACAACAGAGGCACTAAAAAGTGTTCTCATTTTAGAGAAGATAGCAGTTTAATACTACTCAATAAAGACCTCAGCCTAAGATAGGCAATCGGTCTTCCTTCAGATTATTTTCCGTTTATAATGTCCCCGTAAAGCCCTTCTTTAAACACATTAATCTGCCCATTTATCAAGATGTCGAGGACGTTGATTTTTAAGGCGGCCGGAACCCTACTTAGCGATAAAAACCTTAAGTCCTCGGGTGAAGAATTTCGACTCATTCCTTCCTTTTTTCCTTCTTTCTTTCGAAAAACAGTTTTTTTTTTTTTTTTTTTTTTTTTTTTTTTAGTTAAGGAAGGGAATGATATTGTCGCAGTGAAATTTCGCAGAGAATGTGTTTCAGAATGTAAAAGCGTTAAGCTTTGTGAAGTATTCATCCACTCTTGAATAGACTTAGAGATTGAAAGTAGACTTGATTATATCAGTAATGGGAAAAGGTGAAGATCAGATTTAAACTTAAGGTGTTCCTTTAGAAAGCTATAAATAGTTTGATAAAAAAAAAGTCGGTGGTGAATTGAAGGTTTAAAGCATTGTTTGAAATTCATTGTAGCGATCTACTTTCACAAGACAATCCGGTTGATTTTTGTATGACGTAAATATAATCCGCTTTTGATAAAGGATAAGAAAATCTCTTCCATATCACGTATTAAAAAACATTTTCATGTTTTACTTTGTTCAATTTTAAAATGTTTCTTTCATTATTTTCTTTTTCGCACAAAATTTGTCTTCCAATAAAAAAATTAATTAAACCTAAAAATGGAATGAAACCATATTTTAGTGAAAATTTAAACATCCTTTATTTCTTCCAAATATCTCAAAAAAAATTTTACAAAGATTTTTTTTAACAAATGTGTGTTTCATAGACTGTTAATCTATACCCCGCACAGAATATATATTGCGGGCCTGAATTTTGTACTGAACTTCGTGCATTCAGAATTTCCAAATTGAAAGTGGTAATAGTAACGAAAAGGAATTTTTAACATCAAAGTTTATTGAGTTAAAAAATATTGGCAGCTTTAACTTCCATTACAATTTAACATTTCATTTATTTCCAAAATTTGGAGTTAAGACAATTTTTCAGTAGGAAATGGAATTGCGATTGGATAAATAGCCCTTCAACAAAACAAGTATATTCTGTCAAAAAATTAGTTGCCCATAGAGATCCAAGTACCAAAAAATAGATAACAGAATATACTATAAATAAACAAACAATCAAATGAATGAAGGCTACTAGGAAATATATTTTTATTACTATTAAAGAAATTTTTATTAAATAGTTTAACCTTATAAATGATTTATCTAACAAAAATCGTAGTGAAAAAAAATCTCCGAATTAAGAGAATAAATTATAATGTACAAAGTGTAATTGGAGTACCTTCAAAACTCTTGTTGGAGGCTTCCTTTTCCCCTAAACACTCGTATTGCATTTTATCCCTCAATGTGGCAATAATCGAAAAAGAAGAGTTATACTCTTATTTTGTCTTCCTCAATGGTGCCCTTCATTTATAATGAAAATAGTTGGTTATTTAGGCAACGACACTCATTTCCAAATTATGAGAGATTTCGTAGGATTTCAAAGTTTGCTTTCAGAAAGAACTAAATGTATTACAGGATATCATCTTAAGGTAACATGTGAAGTTTCAATGGGGAAGTTTAATAACTATCAACGATTTTAATGTAGTTGAAAAAAATATAAGTGCTATAGTTTCGAATTGCTGTTTTAAAAAGATTTACTAATATAGTACATCAGCATGTAGTGTTTGTTTCATAAAAGCTTTATATGCAAATTTAAATTAGCACTGAAAGCAAAATTTGGTATTCATTTAAACAAACCAATCTCCTGTAAGGCGAAGAATTTTTTTGCTTTATGTAGATAAATTGTTTATTTCAATATATACTAGTAATTATAAAAACCAGCTTCTTTTTTAAATGGTAATTAGTTAGCGGTATAGTGGTCTTAAGCTTGTTACATTTATTGTATACCTATCTAGTTAAACAAAAAACTTAAGTATTTAATTTTAAAGCTTCCGCATGCCCAAAAGAAAGCACATTCACTTGAGCGTGTTCTATATTTAAAAAAATTATAAAAGACTATTTACGGTTTAGAATCATACTATATAATATCAAACTATAGCACCAAAACCTTTTAACATGTATTTCATAAAATATATAAACGAATCGAGACGTTATGCTATGAATTTTGAATAAAGTTTGTGAATTTCAAATCATAAAGAACATTAATTAATATAATTATGCCTCAAACCATCGAAAGACTTTACAGTTCTTATGCTTGATTAGTTTATAATGCACTTGCACTTAACGCAATTATACTTTCAACAAATATATTATCTTAAAAGTATTCTCTCTCTCTTTATATAAAAATATAAAGATGTACCGTCTAAATATTATTCCATTCATACCGATTGTTACTTTGAAATTTAAGCTATCCTTACAGTCCTTACATAGCCTCCATGATTAATGTTAAGATTCATTATTCCACTCTAATTCTATACTGTTATCAGGTATTGATGTAATTTTTTTTGTACCATTAATATTAAAATCTAAATATGAATAATGAAATTAATATTAAATATTTTATCTATAAATTGAATCACTTAACTTACGTTTTTTAAAAAATCAAAAGTATTTGTTATTCCATAAAATTTTATGGGTTAGGCCATTTTTTTTTGTATATGATATAAAATTAGATGTAAATTCATTGGAATCCTCCTTAATCGTGTCTAAATAATGAATAAGGAATTTTAAAAAGAAATTGAAATTCTTTGAAGAAATAAAATTCATTTTTAATATTACCACAATAATCTTTCTAAAATATTGTGATCGAATAAAGAAAGATTCTCTAAATTTGTAATTAAAAGATGCCCAAAATTTAATCAAGAAAACTTCGTTGTCTTCCCTCCAAAACTAGATTTCCACCATCAGCACAAAATGATCATTATAACTTCATTAACTTCAGAGGGGAAGTTTCTAGATGCAAGATTTCATATCTGCGTAATTTGTCGCTAGTCCCTCGTCAAAATCAATTGTCGTCACATAACTCTTAAGTGCTGTGTCATACGATGTGTTCACCAACGTTCCGAATAATTAAGAAAGTAATTAGACTTTCAACGTGGTGTAAATTGGAACAGCAGACACTGACTCGGTACAAAATCCTCTGTTTAATAACCGCGAACGAAGCAATAAAACCCTCGACTCTCAAAATTTCTGAGTTCGAGGCTATGAATGATAACACCAGGGTGTCGGGGGATGATGGGACAACTTCTGGAAACCGGATCTAGGTTCCCCAAGGTTGAAGCAAAATGTAAAAAATGAGCCATTTAATCATGTGAGTTTGTTTTCAAATGATTTGAGGGCAAAATACACTCGATTAACTTGGGAATTTCAACTTGAATGGTCTTTCTATCATTCATTTTCTTTCTTTTAACAACATCCTATTGAAAGCCAATGTGCTGAATAAGAACCTGGAAGGAATTCTCGGCTATTGTCATTCTTCGGGAGAAACTTCATGATTGCTTTAAAAGAAATTGTAAAATACTGGATCGAAATGTTAAATTGTAGAGAGCTGAAAGTGTCGTGACCGATAACAAGTGTTTCTTGAGTGTTTCTTTCATTATAAAGAAAGAAGGATTTGCGCAAAACGGTATTTGACTTAAGAATATTACTTAAAAAGAATAAATCTAAAAATTCCCGACTTCGTCAAAAAATTCCGATAAATTTAATATGAGGCTGAGAAATAACGATGATCAGACTGAAAGAAGCAAGAAAACTAATTTCTGAAACAATAATTAAAAGTCATTTTAATGAATGAAAATGTTAGCTCATAAACAAGGTAAAAATGTGTGAATATCGCGTGTATTGTTTGGATATTATTCGAAATTAAGATATATTTGATTATACCAAATTTCAGAATTTTTATAACAAAATTCTGCAGAAGAAATTGTTGAAATTGGGTGCTAATAAAGATTTTTTATGCATTCTTTGCGATTAAGATTGGATAATTTGTCATAAATTCTCCTTTGAATAGATCACCAATGATAATTTGGCAAAATATAGCACACATTTTTGTTTATATGAGGCTAAAATAAAAATACGCAAGATTTTAAAAACCTACTATTATGCATTTGTCATAACAAGCTGTACTGAGCTTCAGCAATTTTTAAAACCCTAATTATGATAGAAAATAATGCCGCTGTAATATGAAGAGTTTGATACAAATGCTCAAGATGACTGTAATCTTTTCAGCAATTCTATATGCAAGTATTTAATTGATTTTATCTGCAGAGTTTTAGCTTGGTGGAGTCTGAGCATATTGATACAATTGGAAATCAACCTGAAATGTATATTTTGAGACACATACTTTCTTTTGTCTACATATACTATTATTATATGCGAGTTTACAATAATAAAATAATTAGTTTGTAACAATGAAATTATTAATATGGTCTTTGGATTATATAATAAATCTTACTGATGAGGCTTCTTTAAAGTTCATTTTGCCTTATGATAAATTTAACTTCATATTGATGAAGTTCAAATGGAAAAAAAATCCAAACACTAAGAAAAAATTATTGTACAGTAATGAAATTTTAGGAATACATTTGTCTAGGTATCATATTTAATTGATTAAAGTTTCAAGATCACAGGTAGAGCCATTGGCGAGAAGAGCCATTTCAAATGTGAAATGTTGGTACATTAGTAACCGGTGTAACCGCCAGAATTTTGAATGCAAGCATGCAAACGTGCATGCATTGTGTTGTACAGGTGTCGGATATCAGTTTGTGGGATTATCTTCCATGCCTGTTGCACTTGGGCTGTCAATGCAGGGACGGTAAATGCTGGTTGTGGACGACGCTGGAGTTGTCGTCCAATGATGTCCCATACGCGCTCGATTGGAGAAAGATCTGGTGATCTAGCAGGCCAAGGCAACATGTTGACACTCTGTAGAGCATGTTGGGTTACAACAGCGGTATGAGGACGAGCGTTATAATGTTGGAACACACCCCCTTGATTGCTGTTCATAAATGGCAGCACAACAGGTTGTATCACTAGACTGACGTACAAATTTGCAATCAGGGTGCGTTGGATAACCACGAGAGTGCTCCTGCTGTCATACGAAATTGCTCCCAAAACCATAATTCCAGGAGTAGGCCCTGAGTGTCTAGGTCGCAGACAGGTCACTAGCAGGCGTTCACCTGGCCTCCTTCTAAACAACAATCGGCTATCACTGCGACCAAGACAGAACCGGCTTTCATCAGAAAACACAACAGATCTCCACTCCGTCTTCCAATGAGCTCTAGCTTGACACCACTCACGTCGCAAACGGCAGTGGTTTGGAGTCAGTAGAATGCACTGTACAGGGCGTCTGGCTCGGAGCTGTCTTTGAAGTAACCGATTTGTAATAGTTCGATGTGTCACTGTGGTGCCAACTGCAGCTCGAATTTCAGCTGCAGACGCAGTACGATTAGCCACAGCCATACGCCGAATACGACGTTCTTCCCTCTCAGTAGTACCACGTGGCCGCCCGGTACCTGGTCTTCTTGAGGCAGTACCTTCCCTTGACCAGTGCCGACAATACTCACGCACAGTGGATACATTCCTGCCAAGTCATTCAGCAATATCGCGGAAAGAAAACTCACCTTCTCGTAGCCCTACAACACGACCTCGTTCAAACTGGCTTCTTCGTCTTCTCAGAGGCATCCTTGACTAACATTAACCCACTACGTCAAATCTCAGCTGTAAATAACGATCACGAACCTTACAGCGCTTAATTAAAGCAAACCTCATTTGCATGTTCATAGTGTCTCTACTAGCGCCACATTTACGCGCGTAGCTTGAAATTTGAATCGACGTCATCTTTCAGATGTATAAACACGCCTACCAAATTTCGTTTATCTAGCACAGCTCCTTCTTAGTGTTGGGATTTTTTTCCATCAGTGTAGTAGAAATTCAGGAAAAATGAAACATATGGAATCTTCTCCATAATTTATAGAAGTACAAGTTTCGGATATTATTCTTGAATTATGGTTAGAAGAAAGCTTACATAAAAATAATTATGTAGGTTAGTGTTGAGAATTGCAGAAAACAAACTTGTTTCTCTTTCTCCTATAGCTTTTTTAAAAGTATCAGACATTTCAATCGAGCAACTCTCTCCTTTTATTTTGAATCTGATTTTATACATGTTGCCACTTACAAAAAGTGAAAGTAGTACAATACGCGACAGGATAAAATATTTCAGGCTTGCTTTTACCAGTTAAATATTTATTTAACACTCCTCCCACCATTTGATTAATGACACATAAATTAATCAAAACATTAATAAAACAATTAAAGCAATGTTAACAATTAAAGTTATGTATTAAAGGTTTAAAATCCAGTTCTTAGTATTTAAATTTTGAAGATACTTGGAGTTCAAGTAATGAGTCTGGATGGGGGTTCAACTTGTCTTCCAGATCTAGTCACAATAGTTTTGAACCTCTGTGACAACTCTGAAACAGAATTATTCATCGATTCAGAAACCATATTTTCCTTTTCGAGTGTTTCAGATTCATTTTTCTCATCTGACTTCATAGATGAAGGTATTTCGAGGGGAAATATTTTCTTTACTGGTCGAACTAATTCACCGTAAGCGGTTTTGACACGAACAACACGAATGTTGCCGTCTTTGCCTGGATATATCTCTTGGCTATAGGCTATTGGCTAGAGGCCATAGCACTTTGCGTTTGTTGTCGCACTCGACGAGAACTATATCTCCAACTTTAATCCGTTTGGGAATTAAGATTGTTGATGTACGTTGAAACAATAAACTAAGATATTCCAGTCTAAACCTTTTTCTCAGAAGTTCACGCACACTTTGAAGATGTCTAAGTCTCTTATTGAAATCAACTCGATCTAGGTGATCCAAGTCAGGCACACCAAACTCTGGAATTTCACCTAAAAACAAGGATGGTGTCAAAGGAATGGGATCGTCAGAATCCTCTGTCACATATGTGAGTGGTCTGGAATTCACAGTTGATTCACAGTCGCACAACACACTCATTAACTCTTCGTAATTAAAAGATGCCCGGCCCAAGATGTTACGTAAAAGTTTCATAATCATTTGCACAAGCCGTTCCCAAAAACCGCCCCACCATGGTGTTGCTGGTGGACCAAACTTCCAGTCTATCTTAAGTATGGCAGCGCCTCTTCCAATGATGCTCCAATCAATTGATTCGAAGAGATTGTTGGATCCGACAAAATTGCTACCATTGTCGCTGTAAATTATTGAGGACCTCCCTCTACACGCAATAAATCTTCGAAATCCAAGTAAAAATCACTGTGTAGAAAGAGTCAAAATCAGTTCCAAATGAACTGCTCTGAAAAAAGCACAGGTGAAAAGTATGATCCAAGCTTTACTCTTGTTCTTCAAAATTTGTGGCCCGGCCAAATCAATACCCACAATTTCAAAAATCTTAGCATCTCTAACTATATTTTCGGGTAAAGCACCTGGTACTGTCTGCAGTGCTTTACTTTCATGCCTTCTACATCTAATACACTGAGATAAAGCTTCTTGGATAGTCGATATGCTTTTGATAATCCAAACGTTTTCTCGAACGTTTGGAGATTAATACGTGTATCCCGGCATGAGACAAAGAAAAATGTTTATGAAGTATTCGGAAGTAACATGGGAAAAATAAAATTGTGATGGTCTTTTCTTTCATTTAATCTAGTTATAACTCGTAAAATGCTTTCCTCGTCTTTAAACACACTAAGTGACTTTAGCTTCTTTATATCTTCTGAAGAAAATGTATCTCGTTGAATGATTTTTACGATAGATTTCTATGCCATTTTTAACTCATCTACCTTTAACTCGCCGTCTTCTCTTTCTTCTTTTGTCTTCAGGCAATTCCCTATAAATCTGTATATCCAACCATCATTCTTAGTATTTTCGTGTACTTTGAAAAGTAGTTGAAGACTCTCGAGGGAAAATCATCAACATGACTTAACGACGTTAGTACTGCTCTACGTTTTTCTTTGTCAACCTCTACTTTGTCATCGATTGGCACAGAGTGAGGCCATTCATCTTCCGACATTGTCAGCCAACGAGGCCCCTCCCACCATCTGGATTCAATAAGTTTTCACTGAGCATCCTCTTGATGGCATGTCGGCTGGATTTTCTGTACCAGGTATATGGTGCCAATTTCTAAAGTCTGTCAGATTCCTAATTTCAGAAACTCTGTTGTTCACAAAAGTTCCCCAGGCTTGCATATTTTTTATCCAGAAGAGCGCAGTTGCAGAATCGGTCCAATAATACTCTTTTGAAATTACGATCTTGAGGTTCTTCGTAATGGATGAAGTCAATCTCGCTCCAATAAGGCAAGCAAGCAATTCAAGTCTTGGTATAGTTGTTTTCTTCAACGGAGCTACTCTGGCTTTAGCTTGCAATAGTGTCACTTTGACTTCACCTAATTTTTGGCTTTTTAAAAACACTACACTCGCATAATATCCCTGCGAAGCATCGGAAAATGAATGGAGGCTAAAAGACTGCACATCGGTCAGAGTAACTTGCCTAGGAATCTTTACTGATGCTAACAAGGGTAATTCCTTAACCCATTTCAAGAATTTTCTTTTGATTTCCTCAGGCAGCTCTGCATCCCAGCTCAATTTAATTTCCCAACTATTTTGCAAGTACACCTTTGGTCGAAGTGTGAAAGAACAGCTAAAACCAATTGGATCGAAGACTCTCTGTACAATGGATAGCATGTTTCGTCTTGTAATTATGATACCATCTAAGTCGATATTAGGTATGTCATAAAACAGTGAACCGTCAAACTAAGACCACATAAGACCAAGAACCTTTAGTGGTTCACCTTTTGTCGATTTCGTATTGCTCCTCTCTGTCTGCTCCCAACCTCTCAAGTCAAAGTTACCACTTGCCATCAATTGAGTTGACTTTTCAATAAAATCTTCTGCTTCTTCGCTCGAATCGACTGACATGACACAGTTATCTACATAGAATAAAGATTTCAATTTTGAAGCTATTGCTTTTAGAGAAACATCACTCTGATCCAAATGCGAATTTATCACGGCACGTAACAAAAATGGACTACATTTTAGTCCAAAAACTACTGCAGTGTCGAAATTCTTTTATTTCCTTTTGTTCAGAGTCTTTACACCACAGGAATCTCAGAAAATCACGATCAGCTTTTCCAATAGATATCTGAAGGAAAGCCTTTTTGATATCTGAAATAATTCCTATTTTTCCTCGTCTAAAATCAAGAAGCAAGCTTGGTATTAATTCGATTAAATTTTCACCCTTTGCGAGACATTCGTTAAGGGAAAGAAATTCCTTCTGCTTACACGAAGCATCAAAAACTGGTCTTATGGATGTTGTAGAGTTCTCTTTGAATATCGGCCTGTATGGAAGGTAATGACTGTGCACATTTTTTCCTCTTCTGGTACTTCTTCTATTATTCCAGATTCAACCCATTCTTCGAACACTGCATTTTAAGCTTCTGTTTTATCTTTCAGCATGAGTTTCTTTGTCGTGGAAATTAATCTTTTTTTCGCTATTTCTCTGTTACTGGGTAATTTGTCTTTCTTGTTGATCCAAGGTAAAGGGACTTCATATCTATCATTTGTCCTTTTTAGGGTCTTGTTAAAATAATCCCATACTGCTTCTTGTAATTCGACATCACTTCTATTTTCTTTGTAATCTGTAATTCCCAATGCCTCTAGTTTCCACAAGTTTTCAATGTCGCTCCTATGAACCAACATGGACGTTATTTCAGAGGCGATACAAACATTATTTTCTGAGGTGTAATAATTTATTCTCCCCATAACTGTCCATCCGAGCAAAGATTCCACAGCAACCAACCCATTTTGTAATTTGTGAACATTTCCCGTTAACAATGCCCCTGCGACGTCTGCTCCAATAAGAATTTCTATTTTTAGGTCTTTTCTTCCTACATCGGAGACAGTGATACCTTTTTGTTTAATTTCTTCCATCCACGGTCCAGGTTGCAAACTTGTCACTGGTCCACAAATCTTCGACTGTTCCAAGAGGTTTAATCTTCTAGAATAATTGCCATATAGGCTACTCAGAGATACTTCATAACGTCTGTGAGTTTCTCTCTTTGTTGTATCACCTCCAAAAAGACCATGAATCGAAATTTCTGTTCCATTTGAATGACACCCAGTATCTTCAGCCGTTCCTTTGAATATATATGAACGCTAGGACCCAGTGTCAATAAGCACCCTTACCGTTTTCTGGCTTTTATTAGATTCGATTTTCACAAATAATGTTTGAAGATACACTTTATCAGGACAACTAAAACTGGTACTTGCTAAAGATACCTTTTGCGCATCTTCTTCCATAATTCTATCATCTTTCTTTTTACATGTTTGTAAGTCTGAACACATTACATCCCAGTGTCTTCTTAAGCATATCAAGCATCGAACAGTTGATCTACATTGCTTGGCCCCATGTCCAATTTTTAGGCAGAGGAAACATCCATTCCTCTTCTTAATTTCATCATTCCTTTGAGTTCAACTCATTTTTGAACCACAAAACAGTTTTGGCTTTCATGTGATTTATCACAAAAAATGCAAGAGCTCTTTTCTCCGAGGTTAAATATTTTCTTATGACCTGAGAATAGTTCATTCGCTGTAGGCACGGGATCTTCATTTTTTAATCTTCTTTCCCTTCTGCTTTCATTTCGCGCATCAAAATCCAATTTGAACCCAGATTTTGCCAGAGAAATTCGCTGCTCTTCCTCAACTTCATTTCTCAAAAATAATAATAATTGTTTTAATTTTTCGGAGTAAGTATTTTCTTCTGTAATTATTGATGCATACTTTCTTAGCCAAACTCTTAATAATTCCTCTGGAATACAAGATTCAACGAACGGAAATAGCATGGCAGCGTATTTGTCGCTTTTAATTCCGATTGATTCTAACGAACGTAAATACGATTCTAATTTATCGTACAGCTCGGATACACTGCACTTTTTCCTCTGCTCCGTTACATTTTTAATGATTAGGCTTAACAGTTCTCGTATGTAAAATTCTACAAACAGTTCTTCCCGTCCGAATCTATTTTTCAAACTTTCTATTACTTTGTGATATTTTTCCGCAGTCACCGGGAAGCTATTTACAATATTATGTGCTCTAGTACCAGGTATGGTGGCTTGGATCAAGTAGTGAAATTTATCTTCGTTCTGAATTTCTTTATCATCATGAATTCGTTGGAATTGACCCCAAAGCGGCAACCAATCCTTAATATCTCCACCGAATTGTTTTAATACTATTTCAGGCAGCTTGAGTTTTCGTTCGTTTAAATTTGGAGACACACTGGCGACGGATTGCTCAGTTTGGCGGGAAAAGAATATTTCAACTTTAACTTTAATTAAATCTTATTTTTCTCTGTATTCTTCGATGCTTTCCCCCTCACTGTTAAACAGCTCTTCAGAAGAATATTCTGAATCTAAAATTTGAATATCATTAGAACGAAGTTCTTCTGACAAACGTTCTAAAGTTGACAATTTTGATCGTATGAATTCTTCATCCAGGTTTTCTTTTTCTACTTCAAGTTTAATTCCGTTACATATTAGCGTAAAAGATGCTCCAACAGGTTTCCGTCGCTGAATTAGTGCTTCCATTTCCATAAACTTAGACACAAATAACGAAAGCAAAATGTAATATATCCTCTGATTTTTAACGGTCAAAACATCCTTTACTAAAAGATAAATAAATCGTCTGACCTGTATATCACTTGAATACTTTCATAAGATCACATCCGAGTTCACCAAATGTTGAGAATTGCAGAAAACAAACTTGTTTCTCTTTCTCCTATAGCTTTTTAAAAAGTATCAGACATTTCAATGGAGCAACTCTCTCCTTCTTTTATTTTGAATCTGATTTTATACATGTTGCCCCTTACAAATAGTGAAAGTAGTACAATACGCGACATCATAAAATATTTCAGGCTTGCTTTTACCAGTTAAATATTTATTTAACATTAAGAGTCAACTCCCAAATTAGTGATGGCATAAGTATCCTGCGGCACATTACAATTCAGTAATTTCAATTTGTAATTTAATTTTCAATAGTACAATTCAATTTTGGATGCGTAATATGTACAAAATACAAAAAATGGCCAAATACATAATTCTACCCAAATACCCTTTTAAGACAAATATCTTAGCCGAGGAAAAAGAAATCATTGTTGGACGGGATTGTTATTCCCCTGAACTGTCCCGGGTTTGTTTTCTTTCATCAACAACAATAAGTTTATCAATCAGGTCCTTGAGGAATATAAGAGACAGTTTCAACGGTCAACAATGTTATTACAGATCATCCAGGTTATCCATGTAGCAAGAATGAATTTATTGTAGTATTATGGGACTACATGTTATGTTGAGGAAAAAATTCTGCAGGTACAGAATTGACTTTGCGCGTAAGAAAAATAACAATTTTTTATGTGACGGAAATATATAATGTATCATACAGTGGATGTGAAAATCAGTGTTTTTCTCTAGCATACAGTTAAATGACTTCTTCTAAAATTCATATATCGCATGAATTCATAATATATTATTAGTTGTTTTTAAAAGTATATAATTACTAGTCTTTAATCTGATTTGTAACATTTAAATGCATTAATATTAGAGAAGATTTGAACTGACCCATCATAATATTCCAATTTTGTTTATTTAATTTGGCATTTTTAAATTTATTTTGATTAAATTTATTTTTCTATTTTGTTAGAATAATGCGTAAAGAAAATTAAATTTAACATGAAGAAAACCCTGTTTCTTGAGAGGAAGGATTGCTTATATTATAATTGTGAAGACTGTTTACCTTTCAAATGATCTTTTTTGTCAATCGATATTCTTTTAATTTCGCATTAATTTTTTTGAAAAATCAGATCTCATATAATATTAAAAAGCTCACTATCACATGAAGAAAATAATTACATATCTTTTAACTAGTTCCATCTTTGTAGTTGTTGTTGTTCCATGATGTTAAAATGTAAATTTGAACTTTTTTGTATTTGAATTAATTAGAGACATATGGCCTTTTTTAAAAAAACTAAAATTGATCAAATATATTTTGACCAATTTGGTTAAATTTGCATAAAACTGTATAGTTGCGTTTCGGATTACCTGTTTATCCTATTATCAATAATACTTATAACATGTGAAAGAATTAAATATTCATTAATATTTTTCATAGAAATCAGAGCAACCATACTTCTAATTAATTTAATAAATAGACTTTAAATTAGTTAAATACCTTAGACTGAAATGCTTCTATTGTCTTCCTATTCCCATTCCAAAGTTTTTAGACTAAAATAAAATAGATGAATTCTAAGAACTTCAATTACTTCAAATAAAATTTCTGAAAACTGTTGTGCAAATTTGTCTCAAAAGCTTATTTTCCCAATCCGTTTGAAAAGTATGATACCAGAATTAATTGAAAAGTTTATGTATTGTAGAAAGTTAAGACTAACACGCAATTTTAAGACTATTCGAACGTTACTGGGAACTTGCCACATAAATTTAACATCACTACATTCAAGCAAACATTTCCAATCAGGAGGATGGGCAAACATAACAGGAAAAATTGAAAGTGCAAATTAAAAATAAAAATTCGAGGGAAAAATCGGAGACACAAACATGAAAAAGTATTTGTCTACATTGCTACTTTGTACAATAAGTTTTAGTTCATGAGGAAAAAAATTTGTTTTCGAACGAAACGAAATATTTTTCGAAGATCTCAAAATAATAATAAAGGAAGAAAAGAAGAAAATGAAACAAATTCAAAGCAATATGCTCACTTAATAAAATGATAAATAGAAACGTCTTACGAAATTGCATTTTGAAAGTATAAGGAAAAGTCTAATGCCTAAGAAATGCCAGAAGAAAAGTCTAAAAACTAAAACTAATTATCATAATAAAAGTCCCTCTTAAAAGATACAATCCCCAGTGAAGTTTTATGAAGTAACAAAATGGACTTTTAAAAATTCACTTTCAATGAAAGTAAAATCATTAGTTTTGAGAAAATGACATTGGATGTTAAGATCACTGCGGTGGATCTGAAAAGTCTGAAAATTAATCTCGTAGTTAATCTGAAAAGTGACAAACATGATCTCATCGTTCTGTTATTGGGTTGATGTTAGATGGAGCAGAACAATTTTTTATATCATTCATCTACATCCCCCTTTTTTCGATTCAATACTTTTGAAATTGGTTCAAGCTTTCAATATTTTTGAAATTTCTTTTTTCTCTAGATGCCTGATTTCAAAAAAGAAATCTTAATAAAAGTTTCTATCTTATAAATATTTGTCTCTAATCAGAACATTAAAAAACAATACATTTCAAATTTGTGGCTATAGTATACAAAATATTTAAATAGCCTTTGTAAAATTTAGAGAAATTATGACAATTTTTTTAAAAAAAATATTCCGTAATTACGTTTTTCTTTATTACATATTTGTGGCCTCTTTTTTAATCACTTTTAATTATAAAATAAGCTTTCTCTAACATTAATGTAATAAATTTTAAGATTTTAAATTAACACTTTCATAAATATGTAATATCATTGTGAATACGAACACTATATAGTTGTATTAAGAAATTAGTAAAATTCAATCACATACATCTTAATTATAATATTTAAGTTTGTTCAACTGCATATTAGTTTTTTATAGATATTTATTATAAATAATATAATAATATAATATGATGTTAACTATATATACACTGAAGTGACAAAAGTCATGGGATGACTGTTAATATCGTGTCGGTCCTCCTTTTGCCCGGCGAAGTGCAACAACTCGACGTGTCATGGAGTCCACAAGTCGTTGGAAGTCCTCTGCAGAAATATAGAGCCATGCTGTCTGTATAGACGTCCATAATTGTGAAAGTGTGGATGGTGCAGGAGTTTGGGCACGAACGGACCTTTCGATGATGTCCCATAAATGCTCGATGGGATTCATATCGGGCGATCTAGGTGGCCAGATCATGCGCTGGAATTGTCCGGAATGCTCTTCAAACCAATCGCGAACAGTTCTGGTCCGGTGACATGGCGCATTGTCATCCATAAAAATCCCATCGTTGTGTGGGTACGTGAAGTCCATGAATGGCTGCAAGTGATCTGCAAGCAGCTGAACATAACCATTTCCAGTCAATGATCGGTTCAGTTGCACCAGAGGACCGAGTCCATGCCATGTAAAAACAGCCCACACCATTATGAAGCCACCACCAGCTTCAACAGTGCCTTGCTGACAGTTTGGGTCCATGGCTTCGTGGGGTCTGCGCCACACTCGAACTCTACCATCAGCTCGTAACAACTGAAATCGTGACTCATCTGATCACGCCACGGTTTTCCACTGGTCTAGGGACCAGTCGATATGCTCACGAGCCCAGGAGAGTCGCTGCAGGTGATGTCGTGCTGTCAGTAAAGGCACTCGAGTCGGTCTTCTGCTGTCATAGCTCAAGGAAGATAAATTTCGCCGCACAGTCCTAACGGACACGTCCCTCGTACGTCCCACATTGATTCCTGCAGTTATTTGACGAAGTGTTGCGTGTCTATTAACATTGACCGTTCTACACAGACGTCGGCGATCTCGGTCGTTAAGTGCAGATGGTCGCCCACTGCGCTGTCCATGATGGGATGTGATACCTGAAATTTCATACTCTCGGCACATTTTTGATACTATGGATCTCTTAATGTTGAATTCACTAACGATATCCGCAATGGAATGACCCATGCGTCTAGCTCCAACTAACATTCCACGTTCAAAGTCTTTTAATTCTCCTCTTGCCGCCATAAATCACGAAAAACCTGTTCACATGAATAACTTGAACACAAATGAAAGCTCTGGAAAACGAACTGCGCATTTATACTTTTTCGCTGCGATACTTCTGCCATCTGTGTATTTGCATATTGCTATCCCATGGCTTTTGTCACTTCAGTGTATATAATATGAAACGCTACCGTACGTGGCAATAGAAATCTCTCTTCGTAGTTATTGTCAAATGACAACAAACATTCCTACGAGATTCACTCTGCATCATCGAGCGTTTTTGGATCGTAATTCAAAGTTTGGAAAACTAATTATTGGGGCTGCAGATATCATTACAAATGTTTAGCTTTGTCTCCGGAAAAATCCATTTAATCAAAGTAAAAAATATATATAAGAAATCAAGAAATATGCCACAAAAAAGTTGAATGAACCTTTTCGCGACGGGAATCGCTAACGCGCGCTTATCGCTGTGGCCGGCTGTTTCTTTTGCGAGTGTCTGTCCAGGGCCGGAGGACTTTTTGCTGTTGAGCCTAAATCCATGAATTTACCGAAGTTTCAACGCATTGTTTAATAATGCTCTGTATAGAATTTGAACGGCATATGCTTTTTTTATACATTTATACATATTTTATTTACTTAAGTCATTTCTTGTTTAAATATATATTTTACACATTTTATTTTCAATACTTACTTTAATGACGTTTCGACATTGCAACGGTAAAAACAGAAAGAATTCAAGTCTACAAAATCTAATTATTCACTAAAGACTGGACTGCAAACCGAAATAACCAACTCTAGCGAAAATAAAACTCCCTATTTACTATAAACAAAATACCACGTGCGAATTTAATGAGCCGTCTTAAAGCATTCCAATCGGAAGCATTTATTTCCCCCTATGTTTATATAATCGAAAACCACGTGTATGTGAGTCATGCTTCTCTCATTTCGAGTAGAAGGTCAGATCTACATGTATCTGAAACCATATTGACATACAACGCCATCTTGTGCCGAAAATTATATTTTTTAAAACGTTCTAAGACACTGGCACAAATGTGTGACGGCCGGGGGTGAACGAGAAAAGGCTCTGTCATGCCGGTGTGTCGGCCGGGAAATGAGCGAGTTTCTTGCTGGCACGTATATGTGCCAGTAGGCGCGAAAGGGTTAATGAACCACAGAAACACTTTTAACCGTTGCCAAATGGGTAATAGTTATGACTTAATTATGGAAAATGATGATTTTATCTTCAAAAAGAATTATGTTCAAATTTGGTCGTTATATTACGACTAAAAAATACCTTTTTAATTTATGTCAATTTCCTTTCCTCTAATTTGAAAAATATTTTAAGTTCAATTTGATTCACAATATTTGTAAACGTTATGGAGGAATTCAGATTCATCCATCAACACATTTTAAAGTGCGTGCTTCTGCTAATTATTTACCCCGTAGTGGTATTTCCCCTTCTTTTATTTTTTAACATATACAATTTTTTTAATATTACAATCAGGCAGTAAATTGATTCAACTAATTTCATTTTTTACAAACCTAAAATATATCATAGTGAATTATTAAAAAATGCATTCCGCAATTAACCATTTGACAGCCTAAAAAGTATATAATCAAGGAGAACAAACAAGTTGAATGAAATGTGGCTCGCATTAATATATATTAGTGCATTATTTAATTTCTGATAATTTATCAGAATTGAAATTTGATCAATTTTAAACAACCTACTTATTTATGTGTTATTTATAATTTTCTAGTGAATACAGGAAACAATATTTCAGATGTGATATTATTGTAAATTAATAAAATTGGATATTTTAATGTATAATATTAGTACATGATTTAATTTTTGATCATTTATCAGAACTGAAATTTGATGAATTTTTAAAAAACTTCTTATTTGTTTATTATAATTTTCTAGTGAGTACATGAAACAGCATTTCAGATGTGATATTATTGTAAATTAGTGAAGTAGGCTAGCATTTATATATGATATCAATACATGATTTTTGATAATTTATCAGAACTGAAATTTGATCAATTTTAAAGAAACTACTTATTTGCTTATAATTTTCTAGTGAATACATGAGATTGTATTTCAGATGTGATATTAAATTAGTAAAATGTGGTCTTATATTTATTTTAGGACTATCATCCGGACTGAAATTTGTTCAGTTGGACATACCCGGGGCGCTGCACAGCGGAGAGTCAACATGGTTGAAATGCCAATATGAACTTGGAGAAGACGAACTTTATTCAGTCAAATGGTACAAGAACAATGTGGAATTCTTCCGCTATTTACCCAGTGACATGCCCGCTGGTCAGAATTACGAGCTACTTGGAGTATATGTCGATGTAAGTCACGTAAGATTGGATCACTTTTCCACTGCTGCAAATAATGATCCGCTTTGAAAAAAGCGTTGAAACGAATTTCTTTTGTGTAACCTATCTCAATATATAAAGGGGCCGCGGTGGCCCGGTGGTAAAGTCTCGGCTTCGGAACCGGAGGGTTTCAGGTTCGAGACTCGATTCCACCGAAGATCCGTCGTGTGAGGAGGTCTCTTGCACGTTAAATCTGTCAGGCCAAAGTCCTCCCGCTGGTGTGGTGTGGTGTGGAGAGGGGGGTGCCACTTCAGTTGTCGTCCTCGTCATCTGACCGTGGTTCAAAATTACGAGGTCCGTCCCAAAATAGCCCTCGTGTTGCTTTAAACGGGACGTTAATATAACTGAACTGAACTAAAAATCTCAATATATAATGCGGTAAAAAATGAATAAATATCAAAACGATAGCAGATATTCACATTTATCTATAACAGCATTGTTCAGTTTATTATGAACGTTTTAAGAATAACGGGTGCATTAATTAATGCATGTAAAAACCTAAAACGACCTTTTTTGCTGAAATATAACTTCTTACCAAGTTTTTCCGTATTTATCGGTGTAAGCAATATTTACTAATTATCATTATCTATTCGTTACAAAATTGCTTCTTTTCACTTAGCTATTAATTCGTGATTTTTCATTGCATGAGCAAAAGGAATTGAATCCTGATATATGAAATTACAATGAATTTGAAATTTATTTCTTGAAGTTACTTGATTTCTTGAAATTTCGCATATTTTTTCTTCCGTTTTTAAGGAACCATCACGAATGTGTATCTTTCAATAATTCTCACCACTATTTTTATTAATCACCTTCCAGAAAGTAAGTCTTACACTGAAATGTGTAGTATTATAATAATAAATATGAATAAAATTTTAAATTCGAAATAAATTCTAACACAACTGAATATATATTTTGAATGGAAAAATAAACGAATAATCATATGTATTAAATGTAAAAAATCAATTTCAAGAATAGAAATGATTTTCAGAGAGCTAAAACACAATAAACATATTAACTAAAAGTATTTACTGTGATAGAAAGAGATCTGTTTTCTTATTACAAATAAGCAAGTAATATAAAAAATTTCTACTTAGGTGAACAACGAACATTTTTATTTTACTTACTTTTTATCAAATAATTATCAAAAAATTATTGATTTTCGGAAAAACTGAACTCGCATTCATTTTCAGGGAAAAAATACTGAAATCCTTACATTTTGCTGACTGAGCTACAAACTGCTGATTACAATTATTATTACAAACTGAATTGCTAAAACTCTAATTTAAGTATTAAAAATTAATTAATTTTAAATAATGAATTAATATTTGAAAAAAAATTGTATTAACATCGTGTCATCCACTACAAGTTTAAAAAATGTATCTGAACTTGAGTGGAGGAAAAAATAATAAGTTAAAGTATTTTATTCACGATTGAAAATTTAAACAGGATATAAAATTAAATATATATAAGGAGAGTGTGAATTAATATTAGGAATTGAAAACATAAATCCCTGTTATCTCGTAAATAATTAGATTACATTAAGGTTCTAATTAACATTAAATTAAGTAAGTGGAAACCTAGCTTTTTTCATCCCTTAAACTTTTGAATTCTGCATGGTAATAAATAATTGTTTACTTAAAGAATAACTGTGATTCATTTTTTCAAATAAGATTATAATAATTTTATGAAAAGAACACGATAATGTAATGATCATGCATGTCAAAAATAATTTTGAGATTAAAAAATTCGTAATTATATTCAATTATCGAAAAATGATATGTTTCAAAGTTAGCCTCTACTTGATAAACTTTCAAACTTTTTAAGGAAATTTCCTGACAGTTGAAAGCTAAATGAGAGCAAATAATTCACTATTCAGCCGTTTTCAAGATGCAAAAATATTGAAAATACGAGATTTGAATAAACTTTCTCTAACAAGCATATAAGCAATAAATGAATTAATCTAACCTTAAACGCAAATGTAAACAAGGCAATGATTATTTCAAAGAAAACTATTCTGATTAATAATTGAATAAAATCGGAAAATCTTCATATGCAGGGCGAATTATACTAATTGTTATTAAGTATTTATAAATAGATGTGCCCGTCTAGACGTGCTATTATCCGGTTAATAAAATCTTAAATATGATTGTCAGAAATTAACTAAAGAAATTGTAATAGTAAATCTCCTGCACATACAGAATGCTTAAATAAATAAAAAAAATTGTTGTGAACTTTAGATATAAAGTAAACGATATAGGTACGAAATTCTTTGAATTAAAAAACTTCATGAACATTAAAAAAACGGAACTAAACAAATTGTAATCTATGAATAGAAAAGGAATGCTTTGCAGAATCTCAAGATCAAAATAATAATAAGAAGAAGAAGAAAATAGTTTTCAACTGGCCCGTGCAAGGAAAATATCATAAATATGAATATATGAATGAGAGTAATAAAATTTGCAAATCTAAGCTCATTGAACTTTACTACAAGCTAGCTACCTAAAATATAAATAAAACGATTTCATAACTCATTTTTATTCATTTTTAGCTTTACAAACGCCCATGAAAGGAACAAATTTTTAGATGCCGAATGAAAGCGCTTAGGTAGGCTTATTTTTCAATTCCGCCTAATGGTATAACTAGCGCTATCTAATTGATTAGACAGTTTGCTTGAAAATCAAGTGTGATCTGACTTTTTGAATACTTATTGATTCCATTTCCATTTCTGAAAGATGAAAAGGGCTTCTGATGACAACAAAAATACCGATTCTATTAGTATGGCAAGAAATCATTTGATATGCGTTCATTTGAAGGTAAAAATGAATGTATTGTTTATGACATCTAGGGAACCAAATTTTCGTGTCGATATCTAAAGCTAACATCAAGTAATTTTTTAAATTTGTGCCAATTTTGGGGATTTATAATTTTCTGATTTGCAGATTACTAACTATAAACTTAGCTTTTTATAACAAGAAAAATGCCGAATAATACATGAGCGAAAGACAGTGAAGCAAAGATTGATACTGAGCTTGAACTAATGTTACACTAACGCTATGCTCTTAACACCAGAAATTTTCAAACTGACCACTTTTGTTAGCATATTTAATCATATAAAATATTTCTATGATTCCTTCTATTCCGAATTTCATCTCTTGATGCTTCTAAAAATATTAAATAACACAAATTTATACAACAATCAAACAGAATGAATTAGCTATGAAAATTGTCTTAATTTCTGAGACCTGTTATGAAATGAATCGCTAATGAAGCTGGTAAGTTGTTAATACAACAGTGAAAACAATATTCATTATTAAGACACGCTGTAGTTCTTTAGAATACTGAAAACAGAATCAATCTTTTTGTAGTCTTTGAAGTATAAAAGGAGTTTTAGTTGTTACACGATTGTTTGAAAGGAATTTCCTACTACACAAGCCAAATTATATCACCAAAGGGATTACGGCGAAGTAATTAGCAAGATTCAATGAAGAAACTTCAGTGAGCGAAAGAAAAGAAATGGATTAAGACCCAGTTAATTGAATAGCGTCTGTAATTAAGTAATTTTCGCTTATACTTTGCATTGTGTTCGGTTAATAACTATTGATAAGTCTTTTTGAATCTCATTCAATATAATTAAAATTAAACTAAATCACATCATTCTTTTAAATTGTGGAGAAGGTTTCTTTATTCTTAAATTATCCAGACAGAGATAAAAGAAATATTAGAATTTTAAGACTATTTCATCTGGTCACAATAAGATTGTTACGTGAATAATAAATTTAATAAAAATAATACCAAGACTTCTTTTTATTTTTCAAATGATATTTACTTACAATAGGAAATTATTACAGTATAAATACTGTAGCTAACTACAGATATAATCTTTACTCCCAATAGGTTATAAAAACATAAGTATCAAGTACCGAAATTTTGTTTTAAAAATTGATGTTTGTGTACAATTTCACAATAAGGAAATGTATGCTTAATATTTAAATTGCAAAAATAATAAAAAAACGTTTTCGTCGACTCTTCTGTTTTTTTTTTATTTAATTGCATAATTATAGAGATTTTCAAGCAATTAAAGCATTGAGATAAATTTTAAACATTTTGCGAGTTATGCAGGATGTCCAAATAGTGCTACAACTATAAGAAACAATCATAAATGATAAATCCCTAAAAGCTGTTCAAAGCATCTCTATGATTCATTTTTTTGACAAAAATTCAAAAGAAATTAAATAGTATCACGTCCAGTTCAAGAAAAAATAAGTTTTAATAGAAGCAGGAATAACCGCTGTGACATATTACATGGTATTTATGTAAATAAAAGCTCTGGATTACCTCTACACATTTCAATGCATGCCTGCACGCAACTCTAACAACTAGCCAAAATCAAACATACCGACTTCATAAAGTCTTCAAAATTATACAAAATTGGATGAATTATACAATTAAGCCATTTTCTGAAGTAATTACATTTGGCTATAACAATTTTTATAGATTTCTCCCAAAAAATTCCAAGCAATAGATCTATTGAAATGATAGCTACACAATTAAAACCCACATCCAGTCTAAAATACAGAGTAATTCACGATGTTAAAGTGAATCAAATGACGTCTGTTCCTTTGAAATGATAGACATGCACCTACAGTAACTCTATACAGTAAACTGTTCCTGTAGCACTTATAGTAAACTGTTCATCTTTCAATAGTCTAATTGCAACAATTTTTTCTATTTTTGAAATTTTTTTCTCATTTGTTTTACTATGTGAAGTTTACTGAATCTTATTTTTCTTAAACTGGATGTAGCTTCGTATATTTCCTATTGAATTTTATTGAAAATTATGCGTCATAGAAGTATGCTTCTTTGGACTTCTTTTTATGCATTAGCTAGCATTTTTGATCCCCACAATTTATCTAGTAATATTTTAATACCTTGCATCAACATTTGTTTATGAAAAATATTTTTAAATTCTTGTTATCAAGTTGAATGAATGACAGGACTCTTTCAAATGAGTTTAAGTCACATAACATTGTTTGACCGTTGTATAAGCAGTGAAATAGTAGAGACGGGAATTGTTAGCTTTTTGAAATTTTAAAACACAAAAATGACTTTTAAGAAATGGGAAAAAACAATAGATTCGACTAACATTTACTTACAGAACTAATTATTAAATATGGCCAAATTATTGGGCTGGTTACATACAATAAATGCAGCAATTGGTGTATAATAGTAAAAACGTCAGACACTTCTCAAATAGCAAATGCAGATACAGAAAAGATCCTCACCAGAACCAAGAACTGCCTATGTAGATATTTCAAGCGAAAATATTTAATCATGACACATCTTGTCTATTTGATGCGAATAGTCCCTTTTTGCAAACAATTACACATTATATGGTGATTTGTGCTTATCTAAGTATGTTCCATTAACCCTTATAGTTCATGTTAATGTTTTAAAACACCCTGGAGTGTCGAGAGTCCTTTTAATCGTTTTTCAATTAATAATGCCGTGTTTTGTCAGCTGGTGGGGAACAGAAATGTGCTGAGTCATATGTGTTTGATTAAGCTTGCATAAAGCATTATTTTTAAAAAATCTTTTTAATAAATATTATTGCCATTTTTTTGCCTTTATTGTTATAATTACAAAAAAGAACTGCAATTATTTGTTTCGCGTGTTCATTATTTCAGTCATTGTTGCATCTTCTCAAGTTTGTGATTGGGAATTTTCTTAAATTAGTCTGAGAAATGCATTACGCCTCTCAGTTTGCATGCAAATGTAAATGAATTTCATTAATAAGTATACAGACAAAAGGACTAAATCGTATTCAAATCAAAAGATAGGCGAATCAAATGTTTGAGGGAGGAGAATTCTTCAGGAAAATATAACTTTGACAGGTCCACGTATTTCTGTTTATCATAAGAAATTACAGTTATCCTTTGCCAAGTCTATAACTCATTCGGTTTGATTTCTTAGCCTATACAGTTTATAATTTAAAGAGATTAAAATTAAAACGCAAATTTCTTTCAGTTCAATCAATTAGATTTATTTTTAAAAATCAGGTAAATTTTAAGCTTTATTAAATGTATGGATTAAATTGATGACTCTTATATGTTATGCACAACTAATAAAAAGGTTATGTAAGAGAATTATAATACATAGAAATACAATATTTACAGGAAATAACAAGAAACTCACATATATTTTTCTTCGAAAGTATAAGCAAACCTGAAATGAATATTTATGATTACGTTCTCAAGACAGAACTGCAAACAAATTTCAGTTCGTTTGTGATCTATGTTTCTGATTTTCAAATTATCTAATTCATATTCATCCGTGAAACGAAATTCTATTGAATGTGCGATGAGAATACATCACCTTTGTAACCACCCAAAGAAGTTTAACAGTGATTTTACACTATATTTCTATTTGAGATACAATATAGCAATGGCTTTAAAATTTGTGTTGATAAATAAGAAACAATTAAATCTTTAAAATAGCATTTATCAATCATATTATAACAGTTTCTCAGTAGTGCTGTCGCTCTGTAGTCCTGGGTTGCAACAGTGGAATAATCAAAAATAAATATTTCAATCAAAATTATTTAAAGAATAAAGTGATATATACTTTATATTCTCACGATATTCTTCAATTACGAGGAGAATTTGTGAAGGAATGTGCGATATCCAAGTAATTACAAATAATCAGTGACCATAAAATTTCTACTCGGTGGCTTCGCATCAAATTAATTCTTTTTTCTTCGTTTTAAAACTTTTCTTTAAACTACTTTAATTATCGATATTTGATTGCTCTCCTGATTGAGTTCAATATAATAATGATGATAAACTAATCTACTACTTTTGTGAGTTGAAATATAATTCTCTTATATAATAATCTCTTATAATTCTACAAATATATTTATCTTCAATAACAATGAGTTTCTTATGAATTATTATACACCGAAGTGACAAAAGTCATGGAATGACTGTTAATATCGTGTCGGTCCTCTTTTTGCCCGGCGAAGTGCAACAACTCGACGTGTCATGGAGTCCACAAGTCGTTGGAAGTCCTCTGCAGGAATATTGAGCCATGCTGTCTGTATAGACGTCCATAATTGTGAAAGTGTGGATGGTGCAGGAGTTTGGGCATGAACGGACCTTTCGATGATGTCCCATAAATGCTTGATGGGATTCATATCGGGCGATCTAGGTGGCCAGATCATGCGCTGGAATTGTCCGGAATGTTCTTCAAACCAATCGCGAACAGTTCTGGTCCGGTGACTTGGCGCATTGTCATCCATAAAAATCCCATCGTTGTGTGGGTACGTGAAGTCCATGAATGGCTGCAAGTGATCTGCAAGCAGCTGAACATAACCATTTCCAGTCAATGATCGGTTCAGTTGCACCAGAGGACCGAGCCCATGCCATGTAAAAACAGCCCACACCATTATGCAGCCACCACCAGCTTCAACAGTGCCTTGCTGACAGTTTGGGTCCATGGCTTCGTGGGATCTGCGCCACACTCGAACTCTACCATCAGCTCGTAACAACTGAAATCGTGACTCATCTGACCACGCCACGGTTTTCCACTGGTCTAGGGACCAGTCGATATGCTCACGAGCCCAGGAGAGTCGCTGGAGGCGATGTCGTGCTGTCAGTAAAGGCACTCGAGTCGGTCTTTTGCTGTCATAGTCCAAGGAAGACAAATTTCGCCGCACAGTCCTATCGGACACGTCCCTCGTACGTCCCACATTGGTTCCTGCAGTTATTTGACGAAGTGTTGCGTGTCTATTAACATTGACCATTCTACACAGACGTCCGCGGTCTCGGCCGTTAAGTGCAGGTGGTCGCCCACTGCGCTGTCCATGATGGGATGTGATGCCTGAAATTTCATACTCTCGACACACTCTTGATACTGTGGATCTCGGAATGTTGAATTCACTAACGAT